>WYDF02094883.1:0-10792 GCA_009867245.2 Adranes taylori | reverse complement strand
GGGGAGAAGATTCTAAATAGTTTCTACTGAACAAAAAATTATTTGGGTAATTAATTAAAGAATTATTTGAAAATTTAAAACTCGGAGCACTTTAGGCGCTTAACAACGCCAGAAACAGTGAGAGACTGACTATGACTCATTCAGTTACACTGATATAGACACCAGGGCATAGGGGCATTGTAGGCAACGAAGTACCAGAAACATTAGCAAAGAAGGCATCTAGCACACCATTCATTGGTCCGGAGCCGGCTCTGGGAATTCCAACTAGTTCCATCACAGAAGTTATAAAAAACTGGACTAATCAAAAACATTTGGACTGCTGGGCAAAATAGCAGGAAAACAACATAGTAAGCGAATAGGAAAACCATCCATGTGAGAACAGAACCTTAGATTTGCTGAAACTTGGCAGGAATAAAATTAATCTGATAACTGGCCTGCTAACAGGACACGCACCTGTAAGGGTACATATGAAGACAATTCGCTAACAGATCCTATGTGAGTGCGAAACTTTGGCATCCAGAAGGAGAGATCTATTTGGAGCAACGAAACTTAAATCTGATTTCGTACAACAACGCTTTTACTAGGAAATATTGAAACGGGTACAAAACAGGTATATTGGACTAGTGTAGGAATAATAACGCTATCCTAAAAGAAATTTGAAATAAATATTTCATTTCATATACTCTCAACTTCAAACATACATAGAAACAACTTTATGATCCTTGTTTCAGTTATAAGAAATAAGCATTTTGAAACTATATTAAATTATTTATGATATGTAATGAGACAATTATCATGGGAACTTAATACCATCTTTACTATAGGATCCCCCAATTCGCACCATCCACATTGATTCGCTGTTTTTCTCATAAACTAAGAGTCTATGTCTGAAGATGACCATAAAGCTTGAAACTATAACATCAATCTAACCATTGTAAATCGCTAATAGTATTAAATCACCCAATTAAATCACCATATTAAATCACATATTAATATTCTTCCATTTGATCATATATTTTGTGTTTTATATAAGATGCACAAAAGTGTTTTGTATTATTATTTTATTTTTATATATTTTATTTTTGTATAACTTATTTAATAGGTGTATTGCATATGTAAATACATAGTCAAAATGATTCAATTTAAATAAAAATTGCAATGTAAATTCGCATAAAAATTTTATGAATGTTACATGTGTTCGAAATCAATCTCATCCATAGAGCTTGCTCCATAAGTAATTGCTTCACTCGTTTTTGGAATACTTTACATGTTAGGTTCTTCCGTTTGGACATTTATTATGTTTATGCCTCGTATAAGGAACTTTAAAGCACATGGAATCTGTGGGATCTATAGATTATACTTTGTTTGTACATTTAATTGAGTCCATTTCGTTGTATATTGTCATCTACCTCCTTCATTACATTGAATGCATGTTTTGCAGAAACTGTAATAATACGAATTGTAATTGTAATACTCAAATTCCTGAAATATACTTTACAGGAGGTGGTTCTTAATAATTCTTGCAAACTGCGACTTGCTTTATTACTATTTTTTGTCTATAAAATCATCTTTTAAATATACATTGTGACCCCATACTTCGATGTGATATCTAATTTTGTGTTGCATAGTAAGATATGACGTCTGCTTTCTTCACAGCAATTTTCACTATTATATTTAAGGTGTAAATTATTTTTGACAGATTTTTAATTCATTCATCAATCTAGAATTTCCATGTTAATCTGAAATTTATTTGAATACCTAGAAATAGTTTCGGTTGATTTGGTGCCTTCCTTTCGTCTATTGTGTTTATCAAAAAAGCAGTTTCCTCCTCATTTCAGAGTGGTTAACATTTAAGGGAAGGGGGCAAAATATTTTTGGAGTGACATATAAGATAGACCCCCCCCTAAATCCGCGCCTATGTTTATAAATGATTGATTATTAGAAAGTGGCAATAATTAATATTTATTTTACCTTCGTGAGTAATAGCTGAAAGCGACGTAATAAAATCATGATGAGGAATTCTCAGATCGTAAAGCAACTTTCTTGATTGCAAATTCCATACAAGCAGTGGAAACGGTTTCTGTGTTTCATCGCCACAAACAAGGACTCTAAAAATATTAAATGGAACAAAAATATTTATCTTCAAAATATAAATAATTCTACGTTGGAGGGGTCAAGTAAATTAGAACAGAGTAAACTTTAAAATTTTTCTAATTTAGTACGATTAGATTTGAAATAAACATTTACATCTCAAATGGAATAACTAATTACCTCCCATCCCCCGAAACCAGCAGGGAATTGAGAAAGCGGTCTTCCCCAGCCTTGAATGTGGTGACGCAATCACCTAAAAACAAAATTTCATTGCAACAATAAAAACATTTAGACAGCATCCATCTGGAATTAAATTTATGGGAAACTTTCTTTAACCACAAATTCAAATGCTAGAAATTTTAATAATAATAATATCTTTATTGCAAGAAACGAACTTACAAAGACTATCGACTGAGGTCTTTTTGCCTGACATTAAAAAAAAAACAT
Organism: Adranes taylori; assembly: GCA_009867245.2. Classification (NCBI taxonomy): domain Eukaryota; kingdom Metazoa; phylum Arthropoda; class Insecta; order Coleoptera; family Staphylinidae; genus Adranes; species Adranes taylori. The sequence continues at coordinate 8,254 of WYDF02094883.1, read as the reverse complement.
ATTACAATTCAAACTTCAAAAATAACAAGAGAATGTTTTCATAGAAAAAAAACCAAATTATTGAGTGATCTCTTAATATTTCAGAATTACTTAATATTTCTCCCACTAGGTCTTTTGCCGAAATTTCGTCTCCATAAGAAATGTTCCCGACTCCTGAATAGCTCTTTTTTGTAAATCTACCCGTATCTTGTCTTCTTCAATAAATAGGAGTGATGCTGGTTTTCTGGTTGGCAAATCATTTTCTATATTTTAGCTGCAGTCTGTATATTAATTCCTTCTTCTTTAAATCTAAGAGCTTATATTTTTCTAAATTATATTTTTCGTCATAAGTGATGCCCAGATAGATAGCATGTGACTTTGGCTGTATGTTAATATTGTGTAACTTAATATAAGGTAAAGATGGAGTTTTGTAAGTATTAGTAGCAATTCTCCATTTATTGCACCATTTCATTATATTGTTTGTCAGAACTGGAAGTTTCTGAACTGCCTCAGCATACTGTAGTGTCGTCAGGATACTGTAGAATATAGGCCGGTGAGCTGAAATTGTCAATATTGATTGAGGTCGTACATGTCGTAACGAAAGATATTATATAAGAAAGGGGAGAGTGGGAGGCCCTGCGGAACGCCCTTTTCAGTAAAAAATCTTGACGAAAATTGATCCCCAATTTTAACCCCAGAACTCTGTCTCTTAGGAACTCAGCCAGAAACAGTAATAAATATCTGGGGCAATTTAAGCTGTAAAGTTTGAACATTAGAGCCTCATGCCACACACTATCAAATGCTTTCTGTATGTCAGGAAATAATGCAGCTTGGGAATTTCCTGTTGTCTAATGCAATTGTACATTAGATGTAAGCACGGATATTGACTGAAGAGTACTGAGTTGACTACCAAAACCAAATTGATATGCGTGAATCGTCTCTTTTAGATCTTTTTCTAGTTTAATTTTTCTTAGCTTTTCCAAATATTTCCCCAAGGTTTGAAGAAGCGTGATTGGCCATTACCAGGTTTCTGTCTTCGGATGTCGATGATGATTCCTCCTTTCCATACTTTCGGAAAATATTGATTGTCAATACTTATCAATATTCAAAATATACTTATGTACATCTTTCTGTAGTTGCTGTTTAATTTTCCGTTTCACATTGTCTATGCCGGCAGTCGAGTTCTTCCCTGAATAAACGATATCAAGATATTCCTCTTCATTAACAGGAGAAGGATGATCAGCTCCCAAATTATTTGTAATATCTAATTTATATCAATTTATTATGAATTCATAATTCTGATCTTCATAATTAGGATTTCTATTAAGTTTGTACACTGTAGAATAATATTTGCAGATATTTTGGATTTGTCGAGATCACTATCATAGGTTTGGTCGTTATGAAAAATGTAAGGAATTCTTTGGTGTGTTTTGTATTTTGATAATGATTTTATTTTGCTCCAATATCTTTGGATTCTTGAATTTCCTTGCACACTGATAACCATTTATGTGTTCTGTACTGGGCTATGAGTTGTTTGATATGTTTGTTTATTTGCAGTCTGTGGATAGATTTTATATCTTCTGTACGATTGTAGCTTTATCATGCTTGAGTATCTTAAGAATAAATTGAGAAAAAGTATACGGATAGTACTCCTTCTTTATTAGAGGAGTATTATCTTGAACTGTTGTGGATAGTTTCTCCAAGAATTTGCTAATTTGAATCGACGAAATGAGGGGCAGATCAGGGCCTCACTGTTGAAAGGCCCCCAACGACTTAGCAATAAAAAGTCCCGTAATTTGGTTATTTTCATCAAAAAGAAATTTATTATTATAATTAATTTCAAAATTCTTAAATTAAAGAAAGTACTAATGTAGGTACTGCGTTATTTATTGTCGTTTTTTTACATATATGTATTAATAAGTAATGGTTTTGTGATTTATACTCGTATAGCGTTGGAATGGAACATTATATAATGTTCCAATGAAACAGTAAAATGAGTTCCATTGGAAGAGTGTCTGCCACATGCCACATGCCCATATGTTTAAAGTTTGTTAGTCATTCTTAACATAGCATAGACCAGCGTTTCTCAATCTTTTCTGGCCCACGTAAAAGTTGTGAAAAAATCTCGTGGACCAGTGGTTTTGTTTTTTTTAAGAAAACAGTTATTATTTTTGAATAAGAATTCTTTTAACGCGGAGAGGTAAAATCATAATGGAGAGAAACCTTTCGAGTGTTCGGAATGTGACTTCAAATCTGTAGTAAAAGGATATCTTCTAAAACACAAACAAACTCATTCCGAAAAGAAGCTTTCCGAGTGTACGGATCGTACTTACAAAACTGCAGTAAAGGAAAATATTCTAATACACAAACGAACTCATTAAGATCAGAAACCTTTCGAGTGTACGGAAGATGACTTCAAACTGCACACAAAGTAAGTCTTCTAAACAATAAACAAAATTATAACGGAGAAGGCTTTCGAGTGTACGGAATGTGACATCAAATCCGCAATAAAAGAATATCTTTTAAAACACAAACTCATTCAAAAGTGTGTACGGAATGTGCTTTGAGTGTAAGGAATGTGGTTACAAAACTACAGTAAAGAGAAATTTTCTAATACACAAACGAATTCATTCAGAAGAAAGGGCTTTAGAGTGTGCGGAATGTGGTTTTAGAACTGCACAAAAAAGAAATCTTGTAAAACAGATACGAATCCATATAGGAAAAAAGTTCTTTGGCTCTATGGAATCTCGTTTCAAAACTGCAGTAGAAAGAAATCTTAAAAATGCACGCAAATGAACTTATTCGAAAAATAAATTCACATTCCTTTTGAGTGTACAGAATGTGAGTTTAAATCTGCCGTGAAAGACGATCTACTCAAACACAAACTCATTCAGAAGAAAACGAACATTCGTAACTTTCGAGTTACGAAATGTGGTTACAAACTGTATTAAAAGGAAATCTTCTTATACACAATCGAGCTCATTAAGACGAGAAGCTTTTCGAATGTACGGAATGTGACTTCAAAACTGCACTCAAAGTAAGTCTTCTAAATCAGAGTTTCTCAATCTTTTTGGTTCGCGGAGCGGTAAAAGTTATGAAGAAATCTCGCGGGTCGATGTTTTTTTTTAACAAAAAAAATATTGTTTTTTGAATAAGAATTCTTTGTAACGCGGACAGGTAAAAATTCGCCGCGGACTTGTCAAATTTCTCCGAGGACTGGAATTTCTCCATAGACAGAGAACAGATTTGTATTGCTATATTGTTATCAACAACCAACGCCTGCATACGTAACATTAGCGTAATTTAGTGTAATTAAAATAAGCTACTTAATACCTTTATTTCTTCGTGATATATGTTCTTTTTAACTGTTTATATTATAAAATACTATAATATATTATAAAATATAAAATGCTTATAAAATATTATAATTTGTTATAAAATACTATTAATATTATAAAATACTTTTATTCTTGTCAAATTTTTCATTTGCATGTTTTTGTTCCTGTTTCTGCTTTTATATTTATGCAATACTATAAAGAATATTGAAATTAACCACATAATAATGTGTTTCTTATTTCAAAAGTTCCTTTTTTTTAATGTATGTCATATAATTTTTTATAGGAAAATTTATAAACTCTTGCGCCAAGGGCCCCACTAGACTTAAATCCGCCTCTGACGTTTCCTCTACTGGTTCGTTGAGAGGATCTATTTCTAAATTCACCTCTTTGAGTATTGATAGATGATCGGAACGCAGGTCTCTTATCAAATTAACACTATTAATGTTATTCATATGATTGGCAGAATATAAAATCAGATCCGGTGTGGAATCATTGTTCTTCTCCATTAAGAAAGTGGGTGATGTAGAAAAATTTTCAAATTCCGAATTTCTGCCAATTGTTTTTATTTAGATTTATTTATATAAAAATCACATATTATTAAAGGAGATGTATATAAAGATGCTTTGATAAATATATACTCCTCTATATAGGAAAATGGATAGATGTATACCAAAAATATGTGAAGTTTGTTTGAATGTTAGTAAAGCGAATACATTCATTAACGGGATTATTCAAGCAAGGTGGATTTGCTTTACCTATTTTGATAGATTTTTGATTTGTGTTAGTGATCCACCATTGCATTAAGGCAATTAATGTAGTCTATTTAAAGAGAGTCCCAATTTTTGTATTGTACAGATGTGTTTTCTTTATACTTAGTTTCCACTAGCCATTTTTTTAAATGACTCGTATTTATAAAAAGTATATAATTTATAAATTTTTATAAATAGTTCTTTAAAAGATGATTCTTTAATTACCTGTTTCCAGATTCATAAGATTAACGTACATCCTATTTCTGCTAAGTGCAACAAGATGTATTTGATCATGGAGACCGTAATAAGGCATTTTTTGATTCATAACACCTTTTAGTTTCGTGACAAATGTTCCCAAATTCAAATCATATATTCGAAGTTCTCGCCTACATAGAACGATACATCTATATTGATCGATCGGTATCAGATTGATTGGCTGTGCGATACCTTTTAGTCGCCTGACACGTTTGCATCTGGAAATCACCATTAAAATCATTCCCATGGAAATCACCATAGAACAAATGAATTAAGTTCTATTAAAATTGAACTTAATTCATTTGTTAGAATGTACTTACTTGGCAATATTCCATACAGAGATTTCTCCACTTTCTGTGGTTACACTAATAATAAATTGATCACTTCCTGGCACTCTACTAACGAGATCAAAGGTCTTAACTCTAGTCGTCGTGCTAGTTATATTAGTGTCGAAATCCGTATTAGCAAGAAAATCGCTATTAGATGGCATTAGCGACAACACTGGTGAATTTTTGCAATAATCAAAGACTTCCTTTAAAGCATCTTTACATACAGCTTCTGTTTTAAAACGATAATCCAAATAACTGTACAGGTGCGAATAGAATTGTCTGCCATCATAATTTAATATGCTTGCATTCAATTGTAGGAAATGTTTTAGAACCTGTAAGAAAATTTCTTTCGGAGTTTGTGTACCATAGCACTGGTAGATATCTTCCAAGATTTGGAAACAATTTGATCCGCAGACTTTATCATAGATCCAGGATAGATCTGTTAGGAACTTTGAAGTGGCTAGTTTATTCGTGTGTAATTGGTAATAGTGGTAAGGTAGTTCATCTAATTTTCTCCGGTTATAGCTGAAAAATATAATAATGTTGCAGTGAAAAAACAATCTAGAATTTAGCATTGTTTGCTATACCAGGTGCCCAGCAATGTATCTTGAGATAATAATCTTGCGCATAGACCTTTTGGCTTTTCTTCCCACCATTTTCCCTACAATTCATAAATGACCATTACAGTAACTTAAAATTACAATTCCTTTAGTATATTATAATATCAGCATATATTCATTTTAAATTTTATTTATTGAAATTAAATCTCTTAGTTTGATGCGTCAAATATAAGCTTAATGTTTTAAGATCCTGGAAAAAATGATTATTAGAAAGCATTACTTAAATCAGCACTTATTCTTATTTTACCTTTAAAAATATTTAATTTGGTGAATAATCCTATATTTCGATGCCCAATGTTGACTATAACACAACATTTATGTAAAACATTTCGCATATGTTGTGAGAAATGAGTCAAATTTTTCACAATCAGAAATATGTTAAGAATTGTTCTGTTTTAATTCTGTTGAATTATTTACATCTTAGAGTGTAGGACGATCGTAAAGAGAATATATGATATTATGGGACTATCTGCATACGATTTATAAAAAATATACATTTGAAGTAACATTTGAAGGCAGCTATTTAAAAAGGAAACACTTATATTCTGCAAATCCTAATTTACATTTCAAATTGAATTATTTTTAAATACTTTAGGATATTTAAATGTTAGTTTATATTTTGAACTCTTGATTTTTAGTAAGATGAAAATCGGAAATCCTTCATTCAGTGAAGGATTGTAAAGGGACATTTTTAATCGTTTGTTCTTTCATGACTTCTCTTTTTTCTGGAATATACAATATATAAGAAAATATACATTTGGGTATAACATCCGTAGCTGATTAAATAAGAAGTCTACAATAGACCACAATACTTTTAATAATAATAACAATAACGCAGGGCGGTGCACCCTACGTCGTTAAGGATATTGAGACCGTAGTTGAAAATGACGCCGTCAAATCTTTTGGAACTACGGTTTTCCTACAACCCATCAAATAGCCGCAAACAAACCTGATATTGTCTTATTAGAAAACGTAAATCTGAGTTATTTATGAAACAATTTTGCAGAAACTTTACTCACATTGTAATAGTCATAAAGCATTTGACTCGCCCATTGTGCATGTTTATTGTATCTCAATTTTACCGCTTTCAATAACAAATTATCTCTCCATTGCACTCCTAATACTCCACCAGTTAATGTCCATTGCAAGAAAGGAGCTAAATGTTTATTTAATCTCGACCAGGTTATAGCTGCTGGCGCCCAAGGAACTAAAAATTATTATACAACATAGAAAAAATATTGAATGTAGACTTATATGCTAGCTATATGACGTTACCATAAGTTGTAGTTGAATGAAAAATTTCATCGAAAGCAAGTAGATCAATCATTTCCGAATCGGTGACGCCATGTTTAGCTGATGTCATAATAGCCAATGAATGTTCAACGAATAATTTTCCAATAATTGTTTCTAGTTCTTCTAACATTAATGTTAATTGATCATTAACATGGCCTTTGGTAACTATATCGTGATCTTTATCAGACCACCATGATGTTTGCCAAGCTAAAACCTTTAATTACGATATATAATTATCAGTTTCTTTCGTTGTTTTCAGTTGTTTTATTTAATCAGTTTGCGGCTAGATTTATAAAAATTAAAGCAAATTGTTCCATTGATATCTTCTAATTTAAGTGCTTCATGTAATTAAAATTCGCGCACAAAAAGAATTAACATTAATAGTTTTATTGAAACTTCGGATTTTTGGGTTTTAAAGAAGTTGCAGTTTCAATTTGTAATGTTGATCATTCAAGATAATTTCCTTTGCTTCTATACTAGTAGCCACGAATTCTGTTTAAATCATGAGCGTACATGGTGGAGGCGAGGGAGACAACTGTTCCCCCCTTTATTTTCTCTTCCCCACGAAAGCATTCCGACTAGTATAAGATTGAGCTTGCATCACCACAAAAGGTTACCCCACCCGCTTACACCTGATCTGAAAGCTGCGTACGTTCATGGCTTCAATGGTGCTAAGTACAATCAACGATGTTAATTACGGACTCTAGAATACGGCTCCAACAATTTTATACGTCTTTAATCGTTGAATATCACATTACATGGGCGGATTTGCTAGTAGCAACCTTAGAGCAGCTATCTCTCAAAGTGGTACTTCTTAGCAAAGAATTTCATAATTATTGCAATCGTTATGGAGGTACGAAGATTTTGGGGCGTATAAAGTTCGAAAATTATGAAAAATTATTAGTGAATAGTTAAAAAATTAAAATTGAAGTTATATTGTGAATACTCCAAACATATATGTATGGGAGAAAAAGTTTTACAACTATTCATTATTACAACTCATAATACAACTAAAATGGAACAGTCTGTTTTTTAGAATAATTCACTTTTTAAATAAATTATATTAATGATAATTAGATTTAAAATAGACTACTCTCATAAGTCAAATATTAACAATAAAAACTGTTCTATTAAATAATCAATTTTAATTAAAGAATCTTATAATTAAAGGATCAATTTTAGAGTTACCTTGGAGTATAGCGGTAATGTACATTCTTGTACAGATTTGAGTACACAGTCTTGAATTTTCGAATTAACACTATGATTATATTGAACAACGCTCGACATGAGAATTCCTTTTGCTTCAGTTTCACCTAAAACCGGCATTTTGACGAAGGAATCATGCCCGATAATATTTTGAATTTCACCATAGATTCCACTATCTTCACTAACTGTTACTATCAGTTTAATATTGTCCGGTAAATCTATTGGTAGCCATTCGATTGTTCGTGAACTGACTGATTTTACTTGATCAATACCATCGATAAGAATGATTAGAGGCCTATGTAGGCAACTGGCAGTTAATAAATTCGGTAGAACTTCACCGTATGTTGCGATACTCTGTAATAATAAGATCTTTATTAAACGATGTGAAATAAGTAACATTAAATTAACTTATCTACCTGAAGATGTCCAAAACCGAAACCGGCCATAGAAATAAAATTTAATAAAAACGGAAGTACTGTTACTGA
>WYDF02094872.1:0-10792 GCA_009867245.2 Adranes taylori | reverse complement strand
TTATTTATTGCAATCCAACAGTAATACAATAATAATATATAATTATAATACTAATTAAAGGATTACATTATTCTTAATTAAAGTAATGCAACACAATCACATATCGAGCAAAGTCTTTAAAAATGCTTATTTAATAAAACATATTACAGTCTATAGACATATTATAAATGTATTATAGATATGACATATTACAGACAGAACTACGTATTTTAAATGGTTTAGTATTAGGTATTTATCATAAAACAGCTGAAACTTACGACTCTGCAACCTAGGAATTTTGAAATTTAATTATGATAATAGTATAGGATAATGATTTTGTTATGAATTAATTTATATATAGACTTGATACCTGTCATAATCCGTCTTTTTCGTAAAGTAATCATATTAAATTCTCTTGCAAAGATGTTGTCGGATACTGGAACACATGATAAGAATTATGATTTTTATACTATAAGAATATCAGAAATTGTTTTTGTATTTTTTCCAACATATTCATGTAGACAAAGTGTAGCGGATCAACGATTACATTAATTATATTGTAGTACTAACTGATCCCGCGAACTTCGTTTCGCAAAAAAAATCCCGTGTAAACGTGTTACCACATTTCTGAATTTAAAAACCATTCCCGTGTTATGAAGAACGTATGCTCTGAATATGATTTCAGTATGTGTTCCCGGGTTCTCGCATTCCTGTGTTTAAAAACCATCCTCGTGTTTTGACTTATATATGATTTGAATATGGTGGCTGTAGGTTTGTCCGGAAAATGTTGACGCACCGACCGACATTAGATTTTTATACATCCCGTGTAAACGTGTTCCCGTCTTTCACCGTTGAAAAACCATTCCCGTGTTATTACGAATGTATGGTCTATGTATGTGTTCCCTTATTACAGTGTTCCCACATTCCTGTTTAAAAACAATTCCCGTGTTATGACGAATATATGGTCTAAACATGAATATGGTCAAGTATGTGTTTCCGTATTCCTGTATTCTCGTATTCCCGTTTTACCACGTTCCTGTGTTTATATACCACCCCCGTGAATATATTATGGTATGAATATGGTCGCTGTAGTGGTTTGTCCGGAAAGTGGTGACGCACACAAATCGACATTAGATTTTTGTATATACGATTGGACATACAATTGAGTTATATAGACACTTTAATACATTGATGTTTTTAAAATCTCTCGAATTTCTGATGACAAACGCAAGAGTTTTGTTAGTTTGTTTACATATTTCTTCAATATCACAAGAACATGTTCGCCTATCATCAAAAATTATTCTTAGGTCCTTTGTAGTACATAGTCTATCTAACTTAATGTTATTTATGGTGTAATCAAATTTGATATTTGCTTGTTTTCTTGAGTAAATTATATATTTATACTTCTTGATATTTAAAGAGAGATGGTTCGCAATAGCCCATTTAGGTAGAATTACAATATAATTTTGTAATATTTTACATTCTGTACAATTTTAATCCTGTAAAATAATTTTGTGTCATCAGCGAATAATTTTCACAAGATAGGCTTTGTATTAAGTCATTTGAATAGGCTAAAAATAACAGTGGTCCTAAGTTGGATCCCTACGGAACTCCGCTCGTCGGTTTATAGATTTATATCTGGTTTATAATAGAAATTAGTTTTAACACGTTTCTTATTCAAAAAGTAAGTGAAATAATTCTGGTTAAAGAAATAAGGGAAACGTAATAAAATGATCAAACACAATCATTAAAGATACAGAATTATTACAAGATACGTAAAATAGTACAATGCTAGAAAATATGTGAAACGAAGGAAATGCTAATTATGATGTAAAAAAGGTATCACACGAATATTAAATAGTTTCCTGTACTGATTCTAAAAATGAATTACAAAGGAAAATTAGGATCAAGCCTGAAATTTTCGATTTAAAATTGTAATACATTTATTCTGAAGAAGTGTATCCAATTACATACATTTTGATAAATAGTAAAATGAGAAAATTATATTCAGGGAATATAAGAAGTAGATCATTACACGTTAATTATTTAATGTTTCTTAAAATTTTAAGATTATCTAAACTGTTTAGTTTATTTTTCGTAGCAGGAACTGGTATTTTTGCTAGAATATTATAAAAAAAAACATGTCTAGTGATCAATCATTGGGATAACTTCTTGATGTGGACAATTTGATTTAATCTGATTGTAATTGTTGATGATATGGTTAATTTGTTTCTTAATTGATTCAGATCCGGTTACATGCTACGTGATACCGTTGAGTTCGCTGAATCAATCGAGATAATGATGCGTAAAACACTAGGTGTGCCCTTGGACCAGACTGTCGACGAAGAGGATGAAACTCCGGAGGAAGATACACCCGAAGATGGTATTCCCGAAGAGGAAGCGGACTCCGAACATACTGGTGCTGGTTCATCAAAAACGGGCTCTGCGAATGATGAGCACGAGGAACTTTAAGCAATTGTGATGTTAATGCTATGATCTAATTTAATTTTTGAATGAAACTAAAATTTATTTATTTGTGTTATGTTGGTTCATACTTCCTTTATTTTTTTAACATTCTGAATGTTGTGTTAATTATAAGAACTATTTGTCACTTAATAATTTCCTTGCTTTTTTATTTGTCTGCTTCCGATCAGACATATTCAATTTGAAAAATTTGTCCATTAACCATTTATAAAGATATTTCTTTCTGAGGGTTTCAATGATTTGAAACTTTTCAGCTTCCACTCTCTGAGGGAGAAAATTTTGATAGATTCTAGCAAACACATTGCTACTATGAATATTTCTTCCACTTCCTCAGGCTTCTCCATAATTGAATTTGAGACTCCTAGGAAAGTGAGTATTTAATAGAAAGTTCAACGTCTCCTTGGCATCCTATGTTAGGTTGCTATCTGTGTTTTTCACACTTCTCATACAATTATGATGTTGTTTTTGCCAGAACATCCTGTATTCGAAACATCTTGTATTCTTTGTTTGGATTTGGGATATTTTTAACTGCCTTATTGCACTCAGCGAGGAACAATCTTAATGTTTCCAAACCTCAGCGCGTTATTTGTGGCCTTGTATCTTCTGGCCCTATACGACATAGAGCCTTATTAAATTATGCATATTTTGCAGTTTCTTGTTCCATTACAACACTTCGTGTCTTGCTACTTTCTGCTTTTCTCAGACAATGCTTTCAAATGACTCATTTTTAATCGAGATGTGGTTTTATTTAGCTCTTCTACAATCCATTATGGTGATTAGGGTTTCCATTTCAAACCTAACATGGCCTCGATTTGTAAATTGTGGAACGCATGCTACTTGTAATCAAGCATTAGTTTCCAACCCAAAAGTTATGCATCTGTGATTAGAGCTAGAGATCTCTTTTTTGATCATTCAGCTGTTAATTTTCATGACAAGAAGTTGTGGTTGTGAAAGTAATATCTTCCTGTTCTGTTTTTGTTCCAAACGTAGGTGTTGCTATTCAACACTTCTAAGTTGGGTGAAACGTAATCCAATAATATCTATATAGTTGATGTAACTGCTTCTCATAATGATACTTATATCTTTTTGATAAATACACGATTCAATAAATAATCAATTGTTGATACTGTTTCTACTGTGTATTATATTCTCTGGCTCTAAATTCATTGAATTTATACCTTAATTATTCTTCGCTTCCACTGTTTATATCATTATTCAAAGGTATTTCCATCATTCTTCTGAGGTTTCGTATTATTTGCTGGGGAATCAAAAGAGATCCAGAGCATTACTAACCGAGCATACTGTGTGCCAGAGCATACTGTGTGCCGAATAGAGAATTTTGATTGTACGTTACTGTTTTCGCGTTTTGACATTTTAGGGGGTTACAAAGTCCTTGGCTTTCGTAGACTATTTTTGATATTTTTATTGTTTCCAGATAATGATGAAGACAATGTTATTTATACCACTATATTCTTTTTCATGCATGATTGATGCCTAACAATGCGTTTTCAACATATATTTTAATTTAATTGGATCATCAGATGATCATCAGGTCTATATAAAGCTACGTATCCAATTTATAGAACATTTAGGGTTTCGTTCTTTGTATAGAGACTGTTCCCACGCTGATTTTACTCTATTGGTTGGTGAAAAATAGTTTAATGCAAGACTAGTGATCTGGACTGATTATTTGAATTGATTGAGAATTATTTTTATTCTCTGACTCTAAATTTATAGGACTTGTATCTTGATCGATCATAACTGGTGGTCTGCAAGATTGTAAACACCGCTGTACCAACAGATCGTATTCTGGTTCCTAGTTCCTGTTCTGGAATGCTTGATTATGTTTCAAACGATTCAAAGTAGGACGTGAAATCGACTTTCCTTACTGCTTGTTTTTGTCGTTATCCGAATTAACTGATGAACGTGTAAAGGCCTAGTCATGTTCTTTGCGTTCTTTACATTTTTTTTAGAGATAGTCTTCTGGTTCCCATCTATGGTCTTCTGGTGTTATCTTCATGGGAGTAGTTCTGCCATTTTAAAAGATACTCAACGTGGGCGTTTTTGATACGCTTATCTATGATTTTTTTTTTCAATGAAACATTCCTCAGATTTTGAATTTTCCTTACCACTCCTTTTGGAATTCTCTATATCAGATTAACTTCTGGTTGAAATAAGTGCTTCTCCATTTCTCACACAAATTTCCGACGCGATGAATTGCGGAATTTATTATTCTGCTAAAATATTATGCCGCATATTCATGCGGTCTTCTGGTATTTTTCATCTGTGCCGCGTGACATCACAAATTTTAATCTAGATTATTGCTGTACAGTGTATTTCTTTCTAAATTTTGTATTCGAAGATCAGCATTATTCTCCCGGAACTTAAGAGAATGGACGTCGTACAAACCGAAACTGATCTTGAAATGAAACTAAGAAAATACAAAGCAGTACCAAAGTTACAATTGAATATTATTTTTAAATAACTAACATAACACAAATGAAAATCTTTAAGGTAACCTAAAAACGATCAAGCCTAAAAACGTACCGTATTTTAAATGTAAAACAGTGAAGTGATGGACATACATTTTATATTTAATTTACTTGTGATTGAATTTGCTGTTAGTATCTATAAAGCCATATAATAAATTATGGTTTAGGGGAAAATTTTATGTTATATAATTTATATTTGTACTATCGGACATATAATTAAATCGCATTAATTTCCAGAAACACGATTTTATATTAATTAAATGATATTTGATCATTTTTAATTACAATTTTTTATTATTCAAAGTGAAAATGTTTGATGAAGACTGTATTTGTACGTAATTTATAAATAAATCTATTTAATATAATTACAAATTTGTATACATCTATTCGAAATGTAGCTGAATATTTGAAACACATTGAACATTAAAAAAATCAATCATTCTGCTTGTTCGTTGATCGGTTCATTACGGAAGGATTTGCCAAACAGTTTTGCTGTGTATTATCATGAATCATATGATTCATTACTTCTGCTACCATGAGTCCCAATTTTACTGAATCAACTAGAGGTCCAAAGATTATATAAATTCCAGTGTGGAGCGAATAACTTAGCGGACTCCATTATGAACATGTGAAAAAATTAACAATTATTTAATTAATTCCAGACGAACGCCTAACGTGATTTTTTACGATTTGTGAAGAATGAGAAAGTACCTTTTCTGATACATTTATTGTATTTATATTGTACATTTGGTGTTAATTAAACGAACCACCATGTCCTCGTTATTGGACATATGGCTGGCCTTTATGGGTTTCCGCTTGCTGATATATTCGAGTACCGCTTAAGAATGCATGTTAGCCCTTCTTATAGCCTATCCCTTTTTCCCAAATTATACCCAATATACTCCCTAAATCATCCTCTGATTTTTCTCTAATATCTTGTAATTTGTTTATCTAGATGTCCCTGAATCAGCTAATTCCAGCTTCAACAGAAACCAGCTTATTAGAGATTTACACACTGAAAACATTTTATATCTCTTAATTTATATTTAAAATTTCATAAACATATAGTGAATCTTAAATATTTTAAATCTAATATTAAATTGGTATAACATATCGTAAGCAAAAATGAACTAAAAGTAAATTACAATTTGATTTTCTAAAAGGAATTAGATCAAATTTTTTAGCGACATTCTTTTAGGTTCTGGCCTAAATTGCCATCGTAAGGATTAGGACCTCTTACCCCAAGTCCTGTTGCTGCGAAAACTGCTCCAGCAAGTGGTCTTGCCATTCGACCATCTTTGTTTTCTCTTGCACGTGATGTCGTAATGAATAGAACGTCCCTATTTGGTCCACCCCAAGCCGCGCTCGTAACGTATTTGGCAGGTGGTTTTATTCGATAGATGATTTTACCACTCTTAGTGCAAATCTGAATTGTGAATTAGTTAAATTAGGATGTAAATGAAACTGGTTTACACATGAACAAAAATTTACACAAAAATTCACTTAATTAAAAAAGAAATGTTCTTTGAGGTTAATAAACTTATTTATAATTCTTCACAAAATACATCCCTTCTACAGTCGGTAGATTGTTACTTTGCTTTCCAAGCAGTGGATTGTGGACCAGCACCAATCACCAGAGAAAATTTCCAGTTCTCAAATAAAATAAAAAATTTTTTTTGGCGTAATTTACAATATTCGCTTATCGCACACAGCAAGCATTATGCTAACTACATGAACTTTTAAAAGCATATACCTCATGTTCAAATCTTGTCATTCACATTACATTACGATCATTGTCATTACTCTCAATCTCATTGTCATTACGCTTAGATTTTGTGTTAATATTGGTTTTGAATGAACAATTTTATTTGTCAGTAATAAATAATTAGAATAGTGAATGAAAAGCTAAAAAAGTGTCAACTTGGAAGAAATTCACGAGAGTTACTCTCAACTGTGACCATTTGAGAGTATTTTGACTATCCTAGAGCTACTATGGAACTGTCGGAGAGCTTTCTTTCAGAGAGTTCTCTCAAAGCCGTGTCAGCTCTCTCGGTGTGGAGAGTGAGTTTCAAATCCTGAATTGCGAACAACTTTGGTTTTCCTCAGTGTTGTGTTTGTTTTCTATAAAACATGGATGTGAGAAAAATGAATCTTGTAAAAAATAAAAGAAATGTATTGGGTGAATCCATGGGTTATGCGTAGGTCGGAACTGTTTGCAAGTGTTACGCTGACAAGAGAACTTGTACTAGAGGTTTACCAGCAAATCCGCAATTTTGTTCGTATGCATGCGGTATAGGTGCAACATATATTAGAATTTCGTTGACTGACAATATGTCTATCAAGAATTTGAGGGCATTAAATATGGATGATTAGTTTACTCAAATAAACGTCGCCAGTACCATCCCCGCTTTTCTTTGTTCTAAATTCCTTCAATTCGTGCAAGTCCTGAAAGTTGCATTCTTATGAATTTTTCCTAAAGTGAACATTTAACTAAATTATTTGTTCTCAAAAATATCTTTTTCATAATTTCTGTAAACTTGACATTTATGATTCTATAAAAAGGAGTTTTCCTCATAAATTTCAATCAATTCAATGATTTCATTTTTTGATCATTCTTTTTTATTATCTTTAGGAGCCACGTTTACAAAAACTCTCAAAATATCGAAACATGTTGGAATTTGGAGAGTAACTGGCAGTATAAAGAATTTGTAATGTGTCTACAAATTCTTCTGAAGTCTGAACTTGTTCACTGTCTGGAGTTGGTAGACACTCTGGTAGTTACTCTCAGAAGTGTGTCCACTTGAGAGAAATGAGGACTTTACTTGTAGCTTTACTTGTTATCACTATTAAGAGATTAAAACATTTTTTTTTCAAAATTTTATAAAAAATATTCATCTCGTTTCAATATGGATAAATGGCGGTCAGTTTTGATGACGACTAACTTAGGCTAAACAAAAAGTATATAAAACTTATGTGCTTTAAAGCTGTTTATGGGTGGAAGATTTACGAATTGATTTGCATAATGGTGTTTTCCTTAGATTAATACCCGCAATGTTCAATGGCATGCACAACTCTTAATATTTATCACGTGATTTAATGTTAATTGTAACTAGATATTATTGTATGCTATATAACTGAATACCCTGAAAGTTGTTTGGAGAGAATCGGGTCAGTATGGATCCGATTCAGTGTAGACAATTTTCGTGACATTTGCGTAAGCTTTAGAAACTGTTTAATAGATTAAGGTGTCAATACACTTGTAATCTGACTGTAACTTAATTGATAATTTATTGAGTTTGATTCATATCAAGGGTCTTTAAGATTCATAGTAATGAAATTAATAATTTTCATAACTTGAAAAATACATTCTCATCTGGGAATCGAACCCGGACCTCCCAATTTCCGGTCAGATGTACACAACTACTACACTAACGAGGGCGCTAGTAGTAGCACCCATCTTAACATAGTAGTTGTACACCTGACCAGAAATTGGTAGGTTCGGATTCTATTCCCGAATGAGGACGTATTTTGTTCAAGTTAGGAAAATTATTAGTTTAGTTACTAATAATTTCAAATTACAATGTATTTTGAAAAAGGCTACAAAATGTTCATGTTTCAAAGTATCAATTTACGAATAATACTTTGTAGGAATCTGTATCAATTAGGAAGTTGTATTAACTACAACCAAAGGCTATGTACTATGTATATATATATAGTCTTTGCTACAACTTCAATTTTCCGAACAATTTTGGGTGAAAATGTATCTTAACTTTTAGCATTTACTGTTTTAAATGCAAAACAAATTCACATTACTAAATGGACTACAAACTATTATTTACCTTAAGTACAGATCCATAACTATATAGGGCCACCCACAAATTATCGTCGTCGTCAATTGTCATACCATCTGGATGGGGACCTGTCATATCTGATTCA
Organism: Adranes taylori; assembly: GCA_009867245.2. Classification (NCBI taxonomy): domain Eukaryota; kingdom Metazoa; phylum Arthropoda; class Insecta; order Coleoptera; family Staphylinidae; genus Adranes; species Adranes taylori. The sequence goes on along the minus strand of WYDF02094872.1, from coordinate 1,901 downwards.
TTATTTTTATAGGGGCAAATTTCCTTATCCAAATCAATTAGTATTTTTCCATTTCCAATTGTTGCTAAAAAAATATGATCTCTTAATTACATAATATTATGATTTATTAATAAGCTTACAGGAAAAAATAAGTTTACAGGAAAAACATAATTAAAACTAAAAACGCAGTCATTCGGCGAATTTTTATGGAAGTAATTACCATCCAATTAGTTTCATAACTTGCAAATCTAATATTAAACTATAATTTCCAATCTATTTATATTGTACTATTTGGGTTGCGGGATCTATTAGAATATATTATAAAACATCAAATAAATCGATTTTAATCAAATCTTAAATGGGAGATTTTGATAAATATATTCTATAACTCAATTCTATAATTTATAAAATCTAAAATTGTCAAATTAATCCACAAGTGTTTATTGGTGATGTAGTCGCGTGCAAATTTTTTTCTTAAGCGAAAGCTATTCAGGATAAATAATTTAATGCTTCGAAAATGTTTAATACTCAAGAAAGGAATCCTCAATTTGATGCCCCGAATCAGACACAGAAGTTTTCTTAAAAAAAGAGTAGATATTATTGTTTCTCTTTTTTCTATATGTATGCTAATTTTCTACAGGTATCATAACTAAAAACCCGCATAAATTTTAGTTTCAATTAACATAATGGGAGGAATAGGAAGTACTATTCATAAATTATTCATGTAATATTAACTCTAATGTAAAGTTATATAATCTGGCTCGTAATCAGGAGCTTGTTTGATTTAAATTTTTGTTTATTAATCTGTTTATTATATACAGATAAGTTTTTAAAGAAATACAAAACTTTAATTTCATAAATAAAATAAAATTTACTTTCATATCTAATTGTTTATTTATTTCTTCTCTTCTGCACTTCTAAAATCCAACTTATGCCTTCTCCGCTTTCTCCTAGTACTTATACATTGGGTCGCCTATGTCTGTGTTCCAAAGCAGTTCATTATCAAGTGTCACTTGTCTCTTCTTGTAATCCACACGTCCTACATAGTTTGTCTTCATTTGTTCCCTCTCTTCGCTTGCACAACGTAGTCTGGCTATAATGCTTTGACTTCCTTTATATCTTAAGTTTTTCTAAATAACTTTGTATTCAATCTTCTATTACAATTTTTCTATATATTTGAAAGTTTTGTAATTTTTTCTAGGTTTCTAGTTCTTTTTCCCGCGATGCAGCCAGTATTTGTTCTCTATTTCCTTTTCATTCCTCTAGTTGTAGCTCTTGAAACAACTTCCTTCTTTTCATACTCCAAGTAGTCGTTTTATGTTTTACTTATTCTAATTCTATGTCATTTAATATCTCCTTTTGGTATGTATCTTCCTCGTTTTATTTTACCTTTGTCCTCATACGTTACTGCTCTCTTCTTCGTTTCAAAGTACATACTAGTTTTGTTGGTCTACTACATAATTATACAATTTGATGTGGTTCTATCTAATTCTAGGACCCATTTTAAATACTTTCACTGCAATGTCTCTATTTCTTCGTAGTTTTTCCATCCTCGAATCTCCACACCGGACAATATCATTGGCCTTCAAATCTACAAACAATGCGTATACTTTTTGTCTTTGATATGTTTTCAACTAAGTAGTTCAATGTCAACGTATGTTCAATGTATTATATATATATATTGTCAACAGTACTCTGGTTTTTATCTAAATCCTGCTTGTCCTGATATTTTTCTCTTCCAAATCTGTCGTAAACTTTTCTTCTATTATCGTAATAAATAATAATAATAAAAATAAACCTTTATTGGCATAAATTCTGCTCACTTACAATAATAACTTAATTTTAAATACAGTACAAACATTTTTATAACTTCTTTACCAAATGATTATATATATATATATATATATATATATATATATGAA
>WYDF02094871.1:0-24063 GCA_009867245.2 Adranes taylori | reverse complement strand
CATTAATTTATCATTAATTAATTCAATATGGATCATGTTATATAAACAATATTCAATATATATTATATTATATTATATATATATATATATATACCCCAAGCTTCATTTTTACCCCTCCGTATACGGTCTCTGAAGGTGCAAGATGTTTAACACAGATTAAATCTAAGATTAACAATTTAGATTTTGGATTTTCTCGGAAATATTTGGCCAGTGTTGTATTTGCAGGAACAAAATATTTACTAAATAAGTTGATTTGAAATTAAACCATATTCAGTTACAAAACTGTAATACGTATTATTTTGAATTTGGCGATGTACCAAATATTTTAGGATTAAATCCTGTTAGAAATAATATTGGTCAGCACTTTCCTCAAATAATTTTGTGAGGCGAATTTTATACAAAGTGTTGTAATCAAAAATACAAATCTTGACAGACAGACAGGTAACAGTACTTTCAACATTTAATGCCTTTAGCCATTCCGCCCGTAGAGTTTAATTTTTAGTCGGAAACCTATCAAAGAAAAATATTAGGCAGTATAAAACATAAATAGTTTCATACTACTTAAGTCCCATAGTCCATGAAGTTTGACCACTTCAAAGCTATCAAGATTCTTCTACAAGCAGTTACATATATCACGCCTCAATTTCTTAACCGAAGTAAAATATAAACTTTCTTAACCGACTGCCCACATGAGAAACATGATGTGCCAGTATAATAGTAACGGAGATTGGTTGTCAAATTCAAACGAAAGAACAACACATATTAATATGCTAGGTAAAGAACTCAAAGTAACTATAAATTGCCTACCCTGGATTTCTCTGTCGCCGTAGTTGACTACGGCGGGGACAGATTTGTCGTTCGCTTTGCAGCGGCCTACAGCCGCTCTTGATTCACTTTTTTCCTAGGGTTCGGGATGATTTCCCGAGCCCTATATTTGCCTATGGCACGGGCAGCTGTGCTGGCCGCTTTGCCGAGGCTTGCAACCGCACTTGACTCATTTTTGGATAATGTCTAACAAGGCTTTGCACGCTAAACTGCCTTGAACTTTGAATTATCCGATGTGCGCATTCGTCAACGTTTTGCCAACATTTGGGAAATTTCTAACAGGGCAGCTTTCAACATTTGAATTTGCCTATGTACGCTTTCGCCAACACAGCAGTTCTCTAGTCCTGAGTAATTTTTGGGAAATTTTTAACAGCGTAATCTACTTTGAATTATTGATTTCGTAGAAGGCTAGAAATACAGAACATAAAAGGCACGATTATAATAAAACGGTTCAAGACTAGAAGCCAAAAAGATCAAAAAGATAGAAAACTAGAATGTGATACTAGTAAACTTCAAAGAGGTCTAACGACAAATGGTCGAAAACAAAAAAATTAAATAATAGAAGATCCGAAATCGAAATCGGTGAAAGTCTAAAAACTGTCCGCAGGGTTAGAGCCCAGAATGTGAAAAGCCAAGAAGATCAAAAAGATTTAAACCCAGAGCGCTAGAAAGACAGACAATATCAAATGAGTCAAATTACAGAAGGCCGAGAGTCAAAAGGATCATAAAGGCATAAAAGCGGAAAGCTAAAATGGTAAAAGGCTAGAAAACGTCATAAGAGTCAAATACGTAGTGACCAAAAGCTAATAATCCTAAATAAATAGAAGGCCATATAGCCAGAACACTATAAGACTAGAAATTCTCAAACGGGTTAAAGACCCATTGGCTAAAAGGTAAAGAAATCAAAAGAATAGAAGACCAGAAACCCGGAACGCTAAAAGGCTAGAAAAAGTCAAAGAGTCAAAGGCCAGATGGCTAAGAGCTAACGAGATCAACATATTAGAAGGCCAAAAAGACAGAAAACTAAAAGGTTATTAAATGTAAAAAAATCAAAGGCCTGAAGGGCAGAAGCTATTAAGGTTAAAATGATAGGAAATCAGAAACCTAAAAGACTAGAAAATGTCAAAAAGGTTAAACGCCTCATGGATCAAAAACTAAAACAGGAAAATACAAGATGGCCAAAAATCCAGAACCCTAGATGCTAGAAAATTTCAAAAACATCGAAGATCAAATTGTCAGAATCCGAAACGATCAATAGAATAGAAATCCAGAACTACAAAAAGCTAAAAAAGTTTGAAAGAGACAACAACGTGTTAGCAAAAGCCTAAAATATCAAGAGAATGGAAAGCCAGACAGCCAAAATGCACAAAGAATTTCTGTCAAAACGGTCAAAGGCCAAATGGTTAAAATCCAAAAAATTTAATAGAATAGAAGCCAAAAGCCAGAACGTTAATAGTAGAAGAGCCAACAACCTTGCCAACAATCCAACTCTTGCCAACAATCCCGAGTTACTCCCTTGACAACAAGGGAGTAACTCGGGACATTTCAGTCCAAGAGGTCGAAGAGGTCCTCGAATCCACTAGCTCCCAGGACCTCAAAGTCTTTCGGGTAGTTGCTCGAAAAACAGCCTCTCAATTTTATCCGTGTCATCACCAATGACCGCACCAGATATGCATCTCCTTAACGTAGAGGCTTGTATCTGTACGGTTAGTTCTATTCTACGGGATCATCCCACAATCCAACACTAAGCCCCAAGCAATGCACCAAGTGCGTTGTCATAGACCACTTGGTAAACGAGTGGCGAAACCAACTGAGCTGCTCCAAATATGGCCAGCACCACCGGGCTCGGGTATGCGAGGATGCGCACCCCAAATGCGTCAACTGTGGCGACAGAAATGAGGCATGGTCCAAAAAGTGACCCAAAAACAAGAGGCCCACACAAAACCTGGGGAGATTGAACCCGCCAAGTGCATCTACCCACCCATCCCTCCAATCCCTGAGCAAAAGACTGAGGAAGATTTGACGCTAAACCCTGCCGTCCACGCAGACAACTTCATCCGAGTCCTCACTACCACTCTCCTCAATGTATTTCCTGACAAACGCTCCCTAATTCAGGAAGCAATCGGGCAGGTTTCCAGGAACCTTCTACACAGGGAGACCTACGTATCCTTCTCAAAAGCACTATTTCGATCGTGATTATTCCAATTCAATGGAGTTTACGATCGGAACTGTGAATGCCTGCGGAGAACGACATAAAAATTATCCAATAAAAATTCTAAAAATCTTATCCGACAACGTACATACCCTCTCTATTACCGAAACTAAAATTCAACGTGACTTTAAAATTTCAGATTTCAAAGTATTTCAACAAAATAGTTGCTTAGGTAATATGAGAGGAACCGCTTTGGTCATTCGCAGTAACTATGCTAGTACTCCATTTCATCTTCCTTCACAATTTCAACATTTTGAGTGTGTGGCGGCAAAAGTTCATTTCTCAAATATTACAATCAGTATTCCTTCTGATTATAACCCGCCAACTGAAACATTTCTCAAGAGTTTCTTCAATTTATCTAACTTGTTCCCAAAGCCATAATTATGGACGGTTTTAACGCTCGCCACGTGGACTTTAGCGAGTCGGCAAAAAATCCAAATTAAAAATTTCTCACTAATTGTTTAACTCAATTTCCACTAACGTATTAGTACAGAACCTACTTTCTGTGGCACTGGCTTTTCAAATATTGATCATATAATGGTTACTAAAAGTGTTATCCAATTTTTTGAGCCAGAGTGCTTTGCCGGCACTTCATTCACGTCAGAGCATTGTCCACATCTGATCAAAAGAAGCTTAGACTTAGCATTTCCGCACCATCAGAAATCAGTATACGTGAGATTGAAAATGCAAATTGGCAACACTTTCAAAATAATATTTTACAAAATATCCCACTTAACACACCTGTGAGCACCCATTCTAAAATGGGCACCACCAGAGTCCATTTATCTGAAATTATACAAAATTCAGCACAAGAGAGAATTCTTCTGAAAACGGTATTCCAAATTGGTATCTCCTTCTCGTATCATCATGATACGAGAGAAAAGACGAATTTATCGTCAGTATATTACTGAAAGAAACCCTGCCATTAAATCTGATTGGCCTCAATGCCCTTGTTAGGCGCAATAAATTTGCGTATGGGGAAGAGTGTTGGGTTGAAGCCAGATCAAAACTCGATTACTGCAATGGTAAACAATTTTGGCAAAAATTCCAATAACTTACGCGTCAAAAAGCTGCTCCAAAATCCCACCTGATAAATAACCAAGGCCAAATTGTAAACAACTCCACTTATATAAAGTACCTAGAAACTTACTTTTAGAGTCCAATTTTCTCGAGGACACAAAGAATCTGGTAAACGATTTGTTCATTCGCCACATACCACTCATAGATTTTCCTGAACAGGACGATATTTTATAACCTACCACCAAAGATCACGTATCCGAGATATACCGAGATATTCAATAAATGTCTTTTATTGGGGCACGTCGTAATAGATTGGAAAACTATCCAAACGGTCATGATTACTAAATCCCGCGCATTACCCTTAATCTGAGTAAAACTCAGGCCATCTTCATTCAGCATCCCAACCATGTCATAAAGATACATCAAAATCGTGCCCATATCAAACAGCGACTCTGGAACGAGCCCATTTCGTTAAAAAACTCCTCACTCAAGGACGCCCCTTTCGAATCTGATCTCCACACTCAGAAGACGCTTTAGAGGCTGTCATCCAAAAACTCTGCATCACACTTACGAAACCTATATTAGGCCACTGTTCTATATTCCACACTTTAAAACGCGCAAGGGCACAAACTTATTACCTGTGAACGAATTCACAGGATACACTTCCAATTTCAGAGTGCACTACTATATGAGTACTGAGCGGCTGAGCCTACCACAGATCGCCTAACATTTCTCCATTCTAAATATCCGACTCGACGTGATGTAGAAAATAACACTATAGCCCACCTTAATCTTCATTCCGATTGGAAAGCCAGTCATCACAGTAGCAATCTGCCATGCAGACCCTTCCCACAACCCCAGCTCTAATTATGCAAACCATGCAGGAACCCCATGAGAATCTCCTAAATATCCTAGTATCAATTCCCCTATCCCTTAGATGATTCCTATGCCTATATTATATAAAAACAAAAACTTGCGACGTCGTACTCTTATAGATACATATGCTAACGGAACTCTCATTCGCGACGTTGCTAATGGGGACCCTTAGCATTTGTCACAATAATGGCGCAACTAGAGATTAGAATATCTAGTTGCGCCTTTCGTTCCTCAGGAATTTTCCGGCTATTGTACTACATTAAATACATCGGTTCCTATGAAAGTGGAAAAATTAAAACTTGGGATCAAGTGTAAGACTCAGAGGCCTCCATTTTACGCAAAACGTATGCGAAGAAAAGTGACTCAAAACCGGTAGTGGGGAAAAATGGAGTCAAATACGGCAGCAGACCGCACCAAAGCAGACAAATTCTTAAGACCAAGGCAGCCTGGCGTGTGTACCATGGCAATCTGGTCTTTTAGAAATTAGCTGAAAAGAGAGTCAAGATAGGTCGTAGGCCATACCAAACCTGACAGCACAGCTCTCCGCGCCGTAGGCAAATACGGGGAAAATATATGTGAAGAGCGGCCGTAGGCCGCGGTAAAGCGGAGTGCGAAGCTGTCCGCACTGTAGGCAAATATGGGGACCGGGAGATTCACTAAATACTATTGTGCTAATTGAATTTAATAGACGACTTAAAAGGTGACAGCCCAAACCAGGGGTCGGCAACCTGAGGCCCGCGGGCCGCATCGGGCCCTTTGCAACTTTTTGCGCGGCCCGCCAAAGCACTAATATTTATACTCGTATATGATATAGAAGCACTATTTAAGTTACATTTGAATGTGCGGCCCGCATAAAAAATTTTATTTTGAAAATGGCCCGCCGTCCGAAAAAGGTTGCTGACCCCGGGTCTAAATTAAAAGGTTCAAGTTTTGTTTTAAGATATAACAAAACGTAGGACTTACAGTATATGAAAGATGGGGTGGTGATCACTTCCACGAATTTTTTTAAAGTGAATGTATGAAAGTGACTCCGAAGTATCTTTAACGTTCTTAATAAAAATTATTAAAACATTTCTTTGCCTAATCTAAATAAAACATTTGAGCTAATAATTATAGAAATAAATAAAATCATATGAAGTTTATACATTTTTGAAAAAAATATTTGAGGGAATATCAAGAAATTGTCTATGGTGTTCCTACTATTCAACTGTCTTAACAATAAACTTTTAATAAACTTTAATTTGAGAAGGCGGCTAAATGATACTTTTGGCTTATTTAACACGACGTGTTGATACACTGAACCGCATCTTAAAATGAAAATTTATGTAAGAAAACAACCATTGTCCAAATATTAGAAACAGATTAGAATTGTTAAATAGCGCACAAACTTTTATAATGCCATTTTAAGCCTTAGTAAAGTAAAAATATTACATATTGTAGAAAGATCATTACACAAAACCTCGTCGTAGCAATGAGTCATCCAGCTCTAGCGAATCTTTTCTTCTTAAAACTTTGGAACAGAACAGGCATATATACGATTTGAAATCAAAACCTCCTAAATTGGAAAATTACTTTATCAATTATCCAGAAGAAATGAAAGCAGTGATAGGAACAGTTCCCAAACATCATTATGCTTCAAATGAATATAAAGGAATTAACCATGTTAAAGGTACGTAAAAAGCATATCAAGCTCTCAAGGTTGTATTATATATTATACAAGGTGCGAGATATAAATTGTCCCCATTTCAAAACACTATAGAAATTCGGTTCTAAATATTTTCACATACTACAAAACCAAATAATATTAAACACATTATATTTTTCAAAAAAACATTTTATTGCTCGGTGTGTTTAGCTCTTGCTTTACTCAGCACCTCTTGCTGAAAAAGCGACTTACAAACTGAACAAACGTGTTTTGACATGATTCTTACCCTTTCCCGAAAAGTGTGAATTTAACGAATCCAAATATTTCTAGTAGTAGTAAATCGTTATATGGCATAATAATCATATAAATTGTCCATACAAACTTAATCGTTTTCTATACATCACCCTCATTTTTCTTCAAAATCAACACAAAACAAACAGATACAAATAAATATCTCATATAAATTAATCAATTAAATCAAATTCAAATACAAATATAATATTACACCAACAAAAAACAATATCAGAAAACTAAATATAAATTTTTAAATCAGTCCCCAAATCCATTACACTCTCCAATAATTGATCTACACAGGAAAGGATAAGGCGACAACATTTCTCCACGTTCCATAATATCTCCATGTAGCACTTCACCCTCATCCCGCTCCCCCTTTGATCATACGCCTTATGTATTCTCCCCCTTATATTTAATAAATTCTTACACTTTTTTTCACTATCTCATTCAGATTTTGGCATTATGCATATTTCTCTCCCCTCTACAAACATCTCCTCCAATTATCCCAAGCATCCTTTCCCCTACATTCCACTTTAACGCACTACAATCTTTAATCCATTGCAACCATGTTTTTTTCCCCAACCACAAATCCTACACATTCTCTCCTGCTCATTCATCCAATATCTGTTTCCATGTTCTTCAGTACCACACCGGAACCACGTAATCATTTTCTTTTTTCCCATTGTAAATCCAGGATTCAAATAATCAGGCAATCCATCTTTCGCTCATATACATTCATACTTTTTATTAAACCTACTTCCTCTCATTCTTTCCGCCTTCTCCTGTGTCTCTACATCCTTCATTCTGTTTACTTCCTCATTAACCATCTCATTCCCCTCGACTATCTTTCCCTCCATCTAATCACCGGTCATTAAACTATTTCATACATTTTCTCTTATCATCCATCCATACATTAATCCCAAGATTTTCACCCCTTTCTTCCATTGTGTTTCCTCTATTTCTCACATACAGCCACACATCTCTTTCACTCTTTATATTCATTATCTTTCATTCTTCCTGTTTCCTGTTTTTTTCTGTTAATCCAGCAATCTGAATGTATAATTCCCACCCCAATCCCCCTCAACACATCTATTTCCCACTATTAATCCAGTTTCATCAGCCCGCTTTACAAACCTCTTTCCCTCAACATTGATCATCTTATCATTGGATTTTCTCTCCATATACTTTATCCTCTACTATAAACCCCCTCCACTTTCCCCTGTCCTTACATTCCAGTCGCCTATAATATCTAACCCATCCCAATCATCCACTTTAATCCTTACGACGTCACTAACATTTTTCTCAAAGCACCTCCAATCTTTATTCACGTAAACCGTCAGCACCATAAATCTTCACATTCACATTCTTTATAATCACTCTCAATTCTTTTATAACTTTCTTTACTTTAGTCACCAGACCACTAGATGCTCTCCTCATTTTACACATCCTTTCTGCGCCTTGCATATTCCACTCAAAACCCGCAGGTAGCTTACTTTTTGCCTCTTCCCATCCATATTCTTCCTATCCCAGTTTCAATTAATCCAAAAACATCAAATCACCCTAGATCCTGCATCACCTCGCTCTTTCTGTAAGCTTACTTTTCAATCCTGCTACATTCTAACAAAATATCTTTAAATCTCGATCAATCCTCCGTCCTCCGTTCACGTTGTTAACCCCTTCCTGCATAGTCTTAATTCCCTTTCCTTCTCCTTCACTAATATATTTCATGTATCCCTGTCTTCTATTTCCCATCCCTATGCTTCCATCATCCTGTAATCTATTCTCCCCATTACCGAAAAAAATCCCTTACTGTATCCTATTCCCTTCCCGTTCACCCTGTTATCATCTAGCCCCACTCTAATTTCTCCCCCAATATTCTGTCATTCCTACAAAATCTCCCATCAATTTCCCGTTTCCCTCCATGGGTCCACGTCCTCCTTCTGCAATTTTGCCTCCATACCTTTATCTTTTATATCTGCCACCAATTTCTCACTCTCTCCATCCCATTGCCACAACTCTTCACCATAACTATACCTATACTTTTCTAAAACTCACCCTAACCCTCTCATATACCCTCCTTTTTCTATCGCGTTCCTCTTTATTTTTTCTGCGTTTCACTCTTCTTTCGCGTTAAATCATCCTCTATATAAAGACTGCTTCCCATTTACCTAACTTTCTTCTCCATGATTTCTCTCTTGTCCACCCATTCACCCAATCTCATTAATATTGGCTTCACATTCTCTATATCTCTTTGTCTACATATTCTGTAACACGTCATAAATTCAACATTGCAGCTCAATCTATTGACAATTTCTTTGACTTCTCCCTATCTCTGCCTACATCGCTCAATCCATATATCACCACGTTTAATTTTCTATCAATCTTTTGCCTTCTGTCCTCAGATCTCTCTAATTCCTTAACCCTCATTTCTAACTCATGTTTCACCTTTTTCCAACTTTCCTTCATATCTGTTGCATCATTTCTCCATTTCTCTCCTTCTTTCCTTATGTCCTTTTGATCCCCTTTTATTACTTTTTGAGCCGTTCTAATCCTCCTTATATCTACTAACAATTCTTTTTCGAAGCACGTCATATCATCCACTTTCTTTTTCTTACTTAGGTGCGTTATTTCACGTGCTGCCACCATTTCACTCTTCTCTCTATAACCTATACTACTACTCCTGTATGAATTTTTTCATACTCATTTTATCGCACAGCACTCTATAAAATAATTTTCCCTATTATATGTTTTTCCAATAACGTAAACAAAACAATATAATGTGCTGGCTACTGCATGCTTGATAAAAACCTTAATACACTTCTTGCCTATGTTATGTTGGTTCAATGCTAGCGCTCCGCTTTTCTTTCTTACTCACATAAATCAAAATCTATGTTTATTTTCCTTTCTGTACACTTTAATTTAACACGTGTTAATCTAAATTTTCCACCGATGTTCTTTTTTTTTCTTTAATAATACGCTCCCATCGTTCCAATTCTAATATCTTCTAAAATATATTTTATTTTTATAACAACCCATGCTCTTTGCAACAAAATCTCGGAGCGACAGCAACTCAACATCCTACTCACGCGACGTGTGTATGTATCGTCCAAACTTTTGTATTTGTTTCATAAAGTTTGTAAGCAAAATGCACAATGTTTGCAAGTTTGCCATCTGTGTATAAAGAAAAAACTTGTGAGTATGGAAAAAAAACGGTAGTGATGGCGTACAAGAAAGATAGGAGAAGTAGCAAGAAAGACGTATTTGAAATAGATCAAAAAAGAATAGATTGCGCGATAAAACATAAATAACTACATTCATGTGAAAGAATAATCGGTCCTCTAACGGCCATGTACGATAGGTTGCAAAAAAGCAACAATTGTTGCGGGAGATATAGGAGTGCCTACTACGACAGATTTGGAGATTCTGGCAAAATGAGACTTTCGATTATAGATGTATGTCTAGAGAGTATAATAATGTATGGATCGGAAATATGGGCTGTGAGAGAAAGGGCAGAAATTGAAATAGTACAGGTTCGATGTATAAAAAGAATCCTAGGTCAGTCAGTGGAAAAGTTAGTGGAAAAGTCAGTGTCAAGCGAAATTAGTTTAAATGAGGTAGATAAATTTAATTGTTGGGTTAATGGTTTTAAGAAAATTCTAAAGTATGAATGAAAGGTGATAAAGAGGAGAGAGCGGTAAGAAGTGTATATGAAGATTGTATGGATGAATGTGCAAGGGAAGTGATTGGGAATATAGATAACTGGAAATAGAATATTGATGACTGGAAAATAAATACGGGTGCTTAGGAAAAGGAAAGAGAACATAAATAAATTAGGGACAAAATATACATGATGGCTTTAAAAAGGGAAGGAATGCGGACAACAGTGATAACATGTGGTGGAAGAAAATGTTATGAGTGAGGAAGGTAAAGAAGAAAGTTCATGAAAAGGTAGGATGGTTGATTGTTTTTGGGTAAAGATGATGAATGAAGGCTATGGTTGATTGAAGTGTTAGAGCAAAGAATGAAAGACATTGCGAAACAGGGAAGACAGGATGGGATAACAGCTAGTAAATTTAACACAATCTATAAGTATATAAGAATAGAAGGAGGAATGTCTTTATATTTATTGTCTGTGTTAAGTATGGAGGATAAGCGATTGATTGCTAGGTTTAGTTGTGGGAGCGTAGAGAGATGAAATATGTATTGGATGGCTAAAAATATGGCAAAATGCAGGATATCTTGTTTAGATAAAGAAGTTGTGGAGCATTGGGTCCATGGATGTGAAGGGATATATTGCAGTGAAAAATAGGTAAAAATGACGAAGGATTGGGCATTGGGGTTTGAGGAACAAGGAAGGAGACTTGGAGTGATAAGGAAAGTATTTAATTTGTTAAAAAGAATATAGAAAACTGGAAAATAGGTACGGATGATTAGTAGAGGGAAAGAGAAGTTAAATAAATTAGGAACAAAATATACGTAAGGGGATAAAAAGAAAGGGATACGGAAAAAGTGATAAAATGTGGTCGAAGAACATGTAGTAGTTTTTTATTTTTAGTTCATATTTTTATTTACATTTTATTTAATTTATATAACAGATAAATAAGGTGCAGAGTATTTTGTTGTTGTAATTATATATTATGTTAAATTTTGTACCAATTACGTTTGTTCAATTAGTAATTATGCATTAAATACATAATTATATAATATTGTTTTTGATCCATAATAAGGGTACTTTAAATCAAATAATTTGTTTGTACTTCTTTATTTATTTATTTATATAGGTTACGACCGGTTTCGACTATTATAATACAGGCATCGTCGGGCAAAACTTTGTTATATGTTAATTTAAGCTGTTGGTTGGGTGACTTTTATGTGTAAACGATGCATGTACTAAAATAGGCGAAACCGGTCGCAAACTATATAAATAAATAAATAAATAAATAAGGAAGTACAATCAAATTTTTTAATTTAAATACATAATTCCTGAAACGCATTATTGATCCGGAGTTTTCTAGCTATTTTTATTATTTTTTCGCTTTGTGGTGTGCATCTCCAAAGAATCTCAACTTTAGCACCTTCAAAAAGACCAAGTCATACACGAAATTTTTCTTTGGACAAATGTCACGTAACGACTCCCAAAACAATAGAGTCCTTACGCCATTGTCGGGAAGTAAACTCAAAGTGTCCAGGATTACGGCCTTTTGCATCTGACTTGCTAATTCTTCAGCTTTGGACTCACAAGTCGTTGTTATCATAATATAGTTTATTAGGGAGGATCTGGCGCCTCCCATGACTCCAATGATGAGGACTACCAATTTGGTGGAATGGCTTGGATACTGTATCCTTAACTCGCATAGCAAATCCTGATATTTAGCGCAATATCTGTAACGACGTAGGGTGCAACCGGGTCTTTGTCTATACCGTAAAACTGACGACGCAGATGGAAATAAAGCACTTTTAAGGTGGCAGTATGGCGCTGGATGCATTTGCTTCTAGCATACACTGGGCACGCGGAAAAAATAGCGTTTCTGGTTGAGACATGCATATTCGGCAATACGTATCTGTTATCTCTACGGCCATAATATTCTTACGGTACACAAGAGTGTTTATGACACCATCTTGGTATCCAACAATAAATCCCTCAGTTTCAGATCAAAGGCTAGCAGATCTTAAAAAGCTGAATGTTAGATGTTGTGACATCTGCAACTCGGCAATGTCGTTATAGAATTGGCCATGCATAGGTTTATCCCGATGGAGTTGTTTGAATATTGCCAATTCTGATTTTAGAACTACCTTTTTGGCAGCCTCGATGTCTAACTCCATCACGTTCAGTGCTTCACCACTATTAGCCTGCATATCTGTTGAGAACAAAGTCCATGGGATTCAGTCGCCTGTCTTGCAGCCTTATATAAAAGTGATGCCCACAGCCACTAGTTCGTGCCCGTGCACATATTACATTAGAAGGTTATCTAGGTGGGTGATAACTCTTAGCTATACCTATTAGCATACGGTCATGCATTGACTCCACACTCAGTAAACCTCTCATTTCGCGGAAGGAAAATACGAGGCACGGAAGACCTAGTATGGATCCTGCGATTGATATACATCACATTCCTTGATGTGTCAATGATTTCCAGCTCATCTTGCCGCCAATTTATGATACCAAAACTATATAATAGTATGGGAAAAGTAAGCCTGTTTGTTGCGACAACTTTGTTGGCGCCGCTTAATTTTGATCATGTAATGACTTTCGCACATACCAAGATACAGGTATCTCTCATCATCCTTAAGGTGTGAGAAAGTTGATCCGTCGGTAAACTAAATATCTACCCTGTCTTCCTTTTCTGTGATGGACCACTGCGCATTTATCTGATCCAAATGCCATACTAGGGCCCTTAGTGTACCTGGTGACTATGATTAAAGAGTTGCTTAACTCCTTTTCACCGCGAAAGTAAAGTCTTAAGTCATCCATAAAAAAGAGATGACTTACACTGTGTATCCGGCTACCAGGTTCACCACATGAATGTCCTTTCAAGCCATGTTACATCGCAGCAATGTTACATTCGTTACATTGCTTTTATTGGCAACTTTATTGACATAACAAGTTAATCATTGCGACATAAGTATTTGCATACAATTGACTAATTTCTTGTGGACTTTTAGGCTCTCCAATAATTTGATAACCAAACTATGTGGAGTGGTGTCAAATGCCTTCTTGTAATCGATCCAAGCCATGGACAGGTTCCGCTTATATAGTATTACGTCTTGAATGACGCAACGATCAATTAGAAGATATTATTTGCAACCAGCTAAGGCTCTCCTAGATCCATGTTGTTCGTAGATACAGTCCCATAGAGTCCCCAAACGGATTGTATGGTATTTAATATTCTTTCATTTAAGATGCTAGTAAATATCTTATAACAAGTGGTTAGGCAAGTTATGTGCCTATATTTTTTTGAATCAAATGATGGTTCTTTTTTGTACAGCTAAACTGTTCGTCCTATAGTAAGCCACGGTGGAATAGGCTTTTCTCCATTGAGGTAAGATGTGAATTCTCTGGCCATATATATGTGGATGCAAGTAAACTTTTTCCACTAAAAATTCATAATAGTGTCTGGTCCAGGCGCTGGGAAGTTCTTTGTACCTTTCAAAGCTCTTTCTATCTCATCAAGAGTTATAGGCGGACAAGCATCCTGATATTGGGCGTGTTGTTCAAAAAAGGAACTAAAAAACGGCATAGCCGGAGTTTCTACATGACATTGTACCTTGTGTTCATAGAGGTCTCTCCAGAAAGGTTCAACCTCTTGTGCAGAGAGTGATGGGCTTCCTGAATTTCCCATCAGTTGTTTCTGAAATAGTGCGGAGGGATTGTGACAGAAAGTAAAGTTGTTACTAATAAATTCTATCTTTCGACAGAGTTTCCTTTGAGTTGCAATACGAAGTTGGTCAATGTGCTTTTGTTTAATAGTTACTAAAATAACTTTTTTGAGTGTGTGATGTGAAAATCAGATCTTTTTTATGTTCTATCGAATTTTTAGGATGAATTTTCTCCCACTTATTATATAATCCACTAAACTTTTCAGTCTTGAAATCTCCTGTCACTTTTTAAGTTGTCCCTCCACCGGCTTCCTCTTTCTGCAAATTTTCTTAAAGCAATTGCAGAAATTGCTTTAAAGCAATTTCTATGAATTTGGCCCACTTTGACGCTTCTCTTCCGGAATTAATTCTGAAGTGGCCTCATACACATTTTGATTTATGCTCAATAAGTCGACATTAGAATGGATTCTGTCTTCTAACACACGGTTAACCCTGGTAATATGATTTGATTTTAGCAAGAAAAATTATGGTGTTGTCTTGCCTTTAAATCCCCAATGGACCCGTGCGCATCATCATATGCAGTGGCTGGTTTTCCGCAGATCTTGTTTGGGTCATTTACATCTTCAGCTTTATCTTCCCACAATAGCTGATTGTGCTGACTTTTAAGATAGGCTACGTACCGAAGATGTTGTGGTTTGAACATATTTGAGTGTTCAGGATGCATATCCAACTAGATCGTATGCATCCTGTTCATGTAGACTCTCTTAGCGGGTTCACTCA
The DNA here is from genome assembly GCA_009867245.2 of Adranes taylori. Taxonomy (NCBI): domain Eukaryota; kingdom Metazoa; phylum Arthropoda; class Insecta; order Coleoptera; family Staphylinidae; genus Adranes; species Adranes taylori. The sequence continues at coordinate 9,094 of WYDF02094871.1, read as the reverse complement.
TTTCATAGACGCGCATTAAATCCTGTCGCAACTTCTCTGTCCATTCCAGGCGCTCGGGCCCGGCGTTGGACTCAGTTCCACCCATCGCTTGGGTACCTGCATCTCGAGCTACAGGCAACTGAGGAATTTATGTCACTTGATCCTTTGTTTTGGGACTAGCTTATAGTTTTTTTAGTGGAGTAAACCCTGAAGCACCCTGTGAAATTTTGTCTTCGGGAGATGTTGTGCCGCTGCCCAGAAACCCGAATGTTTTTCACAGTTTAGGTGTGTAAGACAGTCTTCCTCCCAGGAGCGATTCGGGTACGTGGGTACGCTACAGTGGCTAATAATATAATTATTATAATGATTATATTATTATATTTTAAATTAAAGAGGAAAATACATATTATTATTTAGAGTAATTGAAAAGGCTAATAATAAATTATGTTTACAGAGTCGTTGGTAATGCCAGTACCTCCATCGCAAGAACCACATCAAATATGGGGTCACATGGACAGTTTGAAACCTGCTCTGAGCTACATGGATTCGAAACCTACATACATCGGGAAAACCAAGTCTATAGCTGAGATAATTAACTTAACAACAAGAAAACCTCAGAAAATATCAATTATCGTAAACAAAAAAATCTCACCGAAAATAAAACTAGAAAGTCCATTTGATTTGATTTCGAATGATTACAATTCATTGAACCAAACAGATTTAATTTTACCCTTGACATATCTAGATCTAAATAAAACTATTCCCAGTAGACATATAGAGCAAATACCAAAACTACGAAATGCTGTGCAAAACACTTATGAAGTTTATGAAAATACAGGCGACAACATTTTAAGAACACATAACCAAAATTTAGGCAATCTACCTGTTCCTATTGATTCATATATGCAATTTTTTTCTCATCAAAATAAACAACTTAACTTGAATACACCAACATTCAAAAACATTGAGGACTATCCAGTCCCATCAATTAACGCCAGTAATATTAATAGTGATTTCAGTCAATATAAAATAAAAACTTTAATTAGTGGAGTGCCCTATAAATATCCAGCTGATATTAGAGGTTAACAGTTTTGTAATGCGATAAAAAATGAAGTCAAAGTCATGTATTCAACATATTTTAATTACACATATGTATATTTTTTTTATTATTTAGAATAGCTAATTTATTGAGAAGCGTGTGTGGGAGGCCGGTTCAGTCTTTGCAGCAACATGATTTCTCGCATTTTACTAGTGTTTAGCTTCTTTTACTAATACTCACTCTCTCTCACTCTCTTGGCGCTACAGTCCATGTAGGACATTGGCCTCTCCTACAACAGCCGTCTATTCTCGATTCCCAGCGGTTGCACATCCTCTCTGGCGTCATCAATTCACTTCCTTCGCCTGCCTGGCTACCAGCTGTCCTCCGGTTGTTGGTCGAGAGGCTTTTTGGGGAATTTTATTAATAATTATACTTAAATGTACATGATGTAATAAGTTAAGCCCCACTCAAAATTATTGTAACTTAATTGAAGTCAAGCTTCTAACGCTCGTCAAGTTAAGATATGCAAAGATATCATATAAACTAAATAAAATGAATTATTGTTATGATTTTATAAAATGAATTATTTTTAGTCTATCAGGAAATTGGTTCTTTTTTCTTTTAGTTTTTATATCAATTGTTTTTTAGGGGTAATTGAAAGAGGGTGACAATTAAGTAAAAGGGTTGAATCGAAGAGCTTGGTTTCCTTCTCCTCTCTTCCAGTCAACAAAACAAAAGCAGAAAAGAAAAGAGAAAAAAGGGAATAATAAAGGAAAAGTAAATAGATATTTTTTAATACTTATGAATATTTCCTTTGTATATTGTATCTTGTGGAATGTAATTGTTTTTTTATGCCAATAAAGGTTACTATTGTTATAATTATACAGCGAAGTTTTACTTTACTTTGACTAAAACAATTGTAACTTGAGCAGATTACTTTGATACTTGAACAAATGTTAGAGGATAGCCAAGAGTTTTAAATAAAATTAAAATATATAGGTTATTCCACTTAAAAAAAGTAAACTTTTTCATGTAACACTTTTTAAAGCACACTGTATACCTGAAAATTATTTTAAAAGATGCTCATTTCGCAGCATAATATATCCCCAAAGTTTCAAATTGTTACCAATCATATACACACCAAGTTATTGGAAACGGACGTACTATTGCCCTAGCCTCTATAGAATCATTTTATTTTATACAAGAATCAAGAATCGTTTTAAATGTCCTGTAGTATATTTCATAATTAACGTACAAGCTCAGCTGCTTAAATCGTGAATTATTAAATTTTTTGAAAGCGAAATTATAAATTATTCTATTACATGTGTTGGTGCACATGTAAATATCCAAATTTTTAGTATATTAAGAGACATTTAAACATTAACAATTTATTTGCAAATTTTAAGCAGCCTGTAGCTGAAAGCAAATTTAAAAAATACACTCTAAGTTGGATGCATGGCATATGGTAAAATTGGCTTGGCGTACATTAGCATACAAGCAGATGATTTCCTAACAGTAGCCTATTGTTTGGGGTTATAAAAAAAAAATTTTCTTCAAGAGAAAGAAGGTTTAAAGCTATCTAATTCATTATCCCATACACATGTTTCGTACAAAAACAAAGGTATGAATATACAGTTTGTCTTTCAGGTTGTCTGTCAGTAGTACTGCATCAAATGCTTTGAATTACTTGTGTACCGCACATAAAGATTTTTCTGGTGTAGAAGCCCCTATAGAGTTTATCAGATAATATAGTTTATAGAATTTATCAAAATCAAAATAATAGACAGAATATTTGACATATTCATTATTCAGGAATCCTTTCCGAAAAGGCTTTTAAGGTCCTGTTAGACCATAAACTATTTATGTCTGAAGAAGTATCTTACAGCGCACACATATTTTTAAAAATTGAAAAAATCGACAATATACCAATCTTGCAACATCCAAGAAAACATTTGCTTTAGGCTTTATGATTACAATGCAACGTGCCCTAAATTGAGCCAAAGATTTATTTGCTCTGGAAAATTCTTTGAGTTATTTATTAACTTATAAATGTCGCAGGATCATTTGGAGTTCTTCTTTAGATGTATTAGGAGCTAAACTAACTGGTTCCTCTACATGCGCATGGCTTTTTTACCAATTATTGTTTGATCATTGAAATAAAATTTGCTGTATTATTAAATAAAATTGTTATTTTTATTTACATTATATAGAACGATGATTCTGCAGAATGGTATTTTTCATTTTTTTTATCAATCCAATAAGGCGGACATGAGCAATTTTTTTGTTCACATATTTCATATTCAAACTAGGAGGCTGAAATTTTGCACACATATAGCACCTTGTATTATGCCTCAAATAAAAAAGTCCCATGTTGCCTAATTTTATAGGAAACGGTTATGTCACGTTTGAAGTTTAATAACCTTTTTAAAATATCTCAGGAACGATAAAATATAGGACATTCGTATAAACTTTATTGTATAGGCCCTTCGATTTTATTTGAAACATTCTAAAATCACATTATATATATACAGGGTGTTTTTTGGTTTGTTAACTTGGCGAACCATTTTCTCGAAACCGGCTATTATTCTACATTAAATATGTCGGTTCCTATTAAAGTTTAAAAAATAAAACTTGGAGCAAAATTGACTCAGTGACCTCAATTTTGCGCAAAGCGGAAACGGACAAAAACTAACTCAAAGCAACAGCAAAGCTGTCCGCGTCGTGGGCATGTATGGGGACTAGGGATTTAATGAGTTGGCGAATTCGTGCATAGACGAATTCACAAGGCCAAGGTACTTTGGCGTGCTTCGCACGACGGATTGTTCTTTTATAAATTAGCCCAAAAAAGAGTCAAAAGCAGTCGTAAGCCATGGCAAATCACACTGTGGAGCTGTTCGCACCGTAGACAAATACTGGGAAAAATTGAGTTAAGAGCGGCCACAGGCCATGGCAAAGCGGACAGCGAAGCTGTAGGTTCGTGCTGTAGGCAAATATGATGATCGGGGGATTCATGGGTAGGGGATTTATAAGGTAGACTAATGTTGTTGAGTTTACCCTAAACAACTATTGTGCTAATTGAATTTAATAGACGACTTAAAAAGTGACAGTCGAAACTAAAAGGTTCAACTTTGCTTTATGCAAGATATAACAAAACGCAGAACTTCCAGCATATGATAGATGGGGTGACGATCACGTCCACGAATTTTTACCATACAAAGTTTTCGTTTGTTACCTGTCTATTGAATTTAATAGATCAGCTAAAGTTACCTTGACAAGTAAGTAAATCAACTTTTTTTATATGATACATGGGTGACGCTTACGTGTACGAATATTTTTATGCAAAAATGCAAAACTCATATAAATAAATATAAACTTATATAAACAATACTTTTTATATGTAAACTATACTTATATAAACTGACTATAAACTTACTTATAATATATAATAGTGTATTATAGTATATTATACTATATTATAGTATATTATACACTTACTTATAGTATGTATTATATATTGTGTGTATGTGAAACACAACTGCATGTATAACTACTGTTTTAAAGTAAAAGTTTTATTTCTTAATATTATCGAACTTATTTTAGTTGACATACTTACGTAACTATATACTGTTATGAGTGAGTGGTTATGAGTAATTGTGTCCTTTGAATTAAACATCAATCATTGATGCCGAATTCGGGAAAGAGTATTAGGGGTCAGTTACATAAGGGAGTAATTCGTGCTTACCCAATTCCTACGTTTGTGAATAAACTAAGTATAGTTAGTTTGTGAATATAGTTTCTGAATAAACTATACTTTAGATCACGGGTTTCTTAGATCAACGGGATCAACATTGACCCCCTGGGGACCGATGAATTTATTAAAGGCGTCGATGATGTTTACAGATTTGGAAGCCGATTATGAATGCTTTGAATATTTTAACTGATTAATATGATACAAGCATTTATTTAAAGCTTTCTCTATTCACATTGTAGTATTCTACAATCTAACAGATGCTACCAAATGATAACAATTCGTTAAATGTAGAGCCCTATCCATAGTAACGTAGTGTATATATTACCTACGCATATCAACGGTCAAAAGCAAGAAAAACTGTAAGCGTTATGTCGGTAACATTTTAGTTCGTCTATGAATTTCAGTTAGAGCAGATCGCAATTTCATATGAAATAATTTTTCAAAATGTATTTATAATTGTCAAATTTGCTCTACGTACTGTACACCCTTATAAAAAGTGTACCGGAAATGCAACAATACTGTTATACATCATTTGCAAAAAAACGTTTAGAAACGATGCAATGAAACCATCAAATATGGGAAAAATTTAAAAAAGTATTACTTGGGGATAAAAATGAAAGCAATTTAAAATACGTTAAAAACCTCAAAGATAAATTTTTATTGCGTACAAAGGGAAGATTTAAATCATTTACACGCCATCAAGACTTAATATTGATTAAAGCAGACTTTAAGGTTCATATTACATTTCCTATTGAATCGTAAAACGATACCTGAATACAATATATGAAACCAACAGTTTATGATTACCAACAGTTCGAGAGGAAATAACGGCAGTTATGAAAATGAATCCAGCACTAACTTTAGATAGTCTACCACTCGGCCACAATATAGTTTGACGACGAATAAATGAAATGGCTGAAAAAAATGAACAACTAGTGATCTCTGAATTAAAAAAAAACACTCTAATGAACTTTTCATCAGCTGGAACAGTCCACTTTTGGAATGGGCAGTGTGTTAATAATAATGTTTCTCTGAAGCCGACGGTTACATTAGATGCGTACTCTGACGACCATCGAGTCGGACGTATTCGTGCATAGTCGGACGACCGAAATAAGTACCGGCTGACAAATTGAATCGGTTATATTCGATAAGGAATAGGCGTCAGTGTATGCGCGTATAAGCAACGACCGATTTTGAAATTCAAACTTGTTTGTTTTTACCGGCTACTTCCACCTATAACAATTACGTACACTGAATATTTCTTATTATTATAATAAAAATGGATATAGAAATATTGATTTTGGGAATGTTTGAAAGAAAGCACTATGGGACCAAACAAATAAAGCTTATCACAATCGAGATATGTCTCATAAGATGTGGTTATCCCTAGAAAAGGAAATGAACGAAAGCCGTAAGTACTTATATAAGTACACTTGCTGAAATTAGAAGAATTACTTTTTGGTCTCACTATATTAGATGTTCGTTGTTTGGCGTTTCAACTGGTAGAAATAAATTGTATTCGCCACAATGTCAATGACGAAAAAAGGATGGTCGGTAAATGGTGTTATTCTCACTTTTGGCAAGACACCCGACCTTATCCCTTTGTCAACCTGAAAAGTGTCGATTGCAAGAGCAAATGCTTTTAATAGAAAACACGTAAATGTATTCTCTGACTTCCTGAACAAACAAGTGGAAGTCTATCACATTGACGCTACTCTTACTTATAATGTCGATGAAAGTGAATTTTCCGCTGTGCAAAAGAAAAATCATAAAGCAATTGCAAAAGAAGTCAAGCATGAGGTAGGAGGATTGACGAGTGGAGAACATGGCGTTAATACTATGGTAGTCGTTTGTGCCAATGCAGCTGGAAATTTTATACCGCCGATGATCGTCTACAAACGCAAGCGGATGACTGACATATTGAATAGCGGGGCTTCCCCAGGAGCTATTGTAACAATTTCCGACACAGGCTACATTAATTTGGAGCTTTTGTTCAATGGCTTAATAATTTCATCGCTAATGTCAAACTTACCGTTGAGAACAAAGTTCTGCTGCTTTCGGATTGTCATACCACCCATTCTAAAACTATGATGCCATAGTATTAGCACGTCAACATTGAATTATTCTGCTACAATTACTAGGGCACACTATACATTACCTGCTCCCATTAATTGTGAGTTCTTTTAAAACAATGGAAAATTATTTCGCTGAAGCAATTCAGAAATGATTACAAACAGATGTTGTAATGACCTAATGACCATTTCATGATGTCATAATGACCATTTCAACTGATTTTTGAAGAAGTGGAGGCTGTCCTGTAAATAGACATGTGTTTACTGATGCTGATTTTGCTCCATTCTACGCATTGCTGCCAGATGAAGCACCTGATGATACGATCCAAAGCCAGAGACTACTTCTGAATCGCAATCAGTTCAGACAAGCAATTCCTCACAAAATCAAGAAAGCCCAAATCAAATCCAAACAAAGCCGAATGAGTCAGGCATACTAAATATTTCATTGTTTCTCTTCCACAAGCAAGCATCAATACCAGGAAACGGAAACGAGTCCAGTTGGCAGTTATTTTAAGTAGCACTCCATACAAAGCTGAGTTGGAAGCTAAGCAATAATACCCAACCAAGAGAAAGCAACAGCCAAAAATTAAGTTTCTTTATGAAGACACTTTTATTGAGGATATGATACAATACCAGAAATGTAAGCAGCGGGATCATGAATCATGTACTAACGCGCGACCTGGTGCAAAAAATATATTTGCGATAAATGTCCATAAAAACTTTATGGTACGATTTAGCAAACATATCTTGTGAATCGTAGCTTTTACAGGTTTGCATAAAATAGATTTTTTTTTCTATTTTAGCCATAGTTCTTCTTCAGCACCTAGCTTTGTTATATTAATAAATGCCTAGAGTTTCATATTACTCCCCAATTTTCTTCCTGTCTTAAACGTATAAGAAAAAATTCACAGTATGTGATAATCGGTACGATTTAACCTATCTAATCCTATTAACAACTTGAATGTACCGAAATGTCTTGTGGATCTAATGAATGCTGATGTTTCTGATTTATACATAAATTTAGAAGACGACATAATTGGTCTGAAGAAGGACGTAGAAGAGCAAGTGTTGTTTAAAACATGTAGTTACGCAAATTGTTGCAATATAAAAGCGATTAGAGAAATATTTTCCCAATTAATAATCATTACCGAACCGCACTTATTGATTTTCTCTGTTCATACTTAGTGGAAACAGGATTTAGTGAAGTTAATAATTTAGTGCGAAAATCAAACAGTAGGTTGCATATTTTTGAATGTGGTGCTTTCAAACTTGAACTACGCAATTTTACACTAAATATTAAACGCGCTAACTTCAGAGCATCTAGCTCAGACATCACATTGATGGCTACCTATCCTATCATAACCTATCATGTATTACCTATTATAATTATGATCATTTATTGTATTTCATTTTAATTCTTAAATAAAATAAATTTGTTCTAAGACAATTAATTCGTATAATAAATACGACTATAATAAAAAAATTGAAATAAAATTAGATTTTTGAGGTTAAATGTGAAAAATACTAATTCAATAAAGTACGACAATAAAATCAACAAGCCCGATTTGAGGAAGTACTGGGTGATTCCCGGGATGGGTATATAGATAAGGTTGTTAAGAGTACTTATTAACCAGAATTTTCAACATTTTGAATTCAGTGTTCCAATGTTTCCAAAAAAACATTGGGAAACGCCCATATATCAGGATTTTTAATAAATATCGCCACTTGACGAAGTAATGGCATTGTAATTGACAAAATAATAAGCTAAGGTAATTTAGCTTATTAGCAGCGGCAACATTTTCCTGGCGCTATTTCAAGGTGCTGGAAAGTGGAAAAAAAATTGGGCAGTACGAGTGGTGCAGCAAAAAAGAGAAAATAAAGAAAAGTACAGAAGAGTTTAACAAAAATACCCAAATTAACATATTTCCTTAAATGACTTGCTACGACCACAGAAAATCAAAGTACATCCAAGGATGAACAGGTGTTTGAATATGTCGATAGCAGCAAAAATTCGCCTACTGATTTGTAACTAGATACTATATCCAGAGATGAACTGATATTTGAACAAGTTGATAGCAGCAATTAGCCAACTGATTTGCAACTAGATAGATAGATAGATAGATAGATATTTATTTACAGGAAACCCCCTTTAAATACAAAAATATAATACAAATGTAACTTATAGTAGTAGGTAAATAAAGATTTTAAATTAAATATAATATTACACAATAATTTGGTACATATTATAGAAAA
>WYDF02094860.1:0-10792 GCA_009867245.2 Adranes taylori | reverse complement strand
TCTCATGTATGGAGCCGAAATCTGGGCAAAAGAGGCTGAAAAATACAAAGAAACTATCGCGGTTGCACACAACAAACCGCTATGCGAAACCGTGGATGTACCCTCGTACATAAGAAAGGAGGAACTAAAACGCCCCACCGCGATATCTGCTCAACGTCTGAGAGTGATAATTCCCGAAGCTTGTCTGTTAATAATAAAATGCCTAAAAAACTATATCAAGGTGAGTATTTATAATATTTTGGTAAGAGTAATTTCTGTTTTACAATTACAAAAAGTATAAAAATTCTTTATAAAATAATGCATCCGTGTACCAATGTAAATTATTCACTAGCAGTCAAGTACGCTGTGATAAGTGGGTTACTTGAAGAATTTATCAATAATTTATCTTGCATTAAAATTTGTGCTTCACCGGTGTCAGCTGTCGCTTTCGAGGCGAAAATTTGTATGACAATTTGCGATGTCACATTGAGAGAATTCATGTCGGCTAAAGAAATCGCGTAATTAGCAAATTTTTGGCAAATAGGCAGCATTTCTGCACTCATGTTTCTCAATTTTCCGTGACCAGACGTACCTGAGGTGCTATTGGCTACATTAATAGATCCTTCGATGGGAGAATGTTGGGAATTATTTAAACCTTCGTTGATCTGATCCTGAACGTTGATCTGACTCTCTTTTAGGCTAATTTCTAAAATAGCATTCGCACGCTAGACTACCTTGGCCTTATAAATTTGCTGCCGTTTTTTGATATAATTTTTCCTCACTACCACTTTTGAGTCACTTTATCTTCTTGTCCGCTTTGCGTAAAATTGAGGTCCCTGCAGTTGTTCCCCAAGTTTTATTTTTCAACTTTCATAGGAACCGAGATATTTAATTTAGTACAATAGCCGATCTCAAGTAAATTGATCGCAAAGTTTTCAAAACAAAAAAGACCCTGTATATGTTAAATTGTAATTTGAGAAAAAAATATTTCAAATAAAATAGAACGAGCTTTTAGTGGCCTATAGGAACATAGGACAGCAGGACAGCATAAAGAATGAGGATTGTATGGGAGAAGTTTATTCAAGTGTTTTATCTTTTATAGTTCCTGAAATATATCAAAAAGTTTGTTAAATTATAAATGTGGCAACGTCGCGCTCGTAGATAATGCATATAGATAATGCAATATACTATATGCGAGCGAACTTTCAAACTTCTATTTTTAAAACTGAATTTCTCAATAAAATAATCATTTTGAACCCCTCCCAAAATTATAAGGTGCACCCGCCACTGATATCATTTATTCAATTGCAAAAGTAGTTTATATGTTTCATACAACGTAAAATAATTTTTTCTATAACTTTGCATATATGAGCTATTACGTAAGTCTTACATGTATATAATACGATTGTTGAATCTCGGTTGTCATGGCGACAAGTTGCGAAATTTTAAGTTATTAAGGATCATATATCTGAAATGATAAGAGTGGGTATCATGTTAAGAGTGGGTAACGTATCATAAGAGTGGTGGGTACCAATCATGTGGGTATCATTTTAAATAGAATTACAAGGGCTACCAAAATGCCCTTGAAAATTTTTTTATTGCTCAAAATCGGTATTTTCAGTTGCTCACATTGGCGGAATTGAGGTCCCTTAGACTTACATAGGTTCCCCAACTTCCATTTTTCCAACGTTTATGAGAACCGAGGTATTTAGGGTAGTACACTTTTTTTCAAGGTCAAATTACTCCGGTGCCATAACATGCGAGTTTTTTAAGCTCGCATATATATATATATATATATATTTGGGTCATACTATAAGACTAGGCAAAGATAATCAAACAACTGAAATTTCGAGGAGGATCAAATTTGGATGGGCAGATTTTGGTAGGCTGAACTATATATTCGAGAGTAAAATTCTGAACAGTTTAACAAGAGACGTCTTCGATAAATGAGTTTTGCCTGTCATGACGTATGGTTTGGAGACGATGACGGTGACAGCGCGAAGTGTCAACAGATTACGGGTCAGTCAAAGAGCAATGGAGAGAACAATGCTGGGCATCAGACTTCGCGACCACATTAGAAACGAGGAAATTCGTCGACAAACGAAGATAACTGACATCAACGAGAGAATATCCAGTTTTAAATGGTAATGGGCAGGACATTTAGCCAGAAAATCACAGGAGAAGGACAGAAAGACTATTATGTTGGAGACAACGCTTAACAAAACGTTCAGCTGGTCGACCCCCTAAAAGATGGACCGATCACATCCGAACCATAGCTGGGAAAGATTGGATGAGGAGAGCACAAAACCGAGACGATTGGAAAATATTGAAAGAGGCCTACATCTTGCAGTGGATGGATAACGGCTGAAGACGAATTAAGAATCAAAACAATTTTCGACTAACATCTTGTTTTTAAACAATGTAAATAAATCAATATCATCAGCAACTAACGCCCAGAAAATTAAAGCTTTTATAATTACAAAATTATTGCGATTTCTGGGATATTATATTTGAATATATTTTTCCAGTTGCTCATTTTCATTTTCAGCTGCAGTTTAAATTCAGAATTCTTTGATACGTGCTTAAAAGATCAATTGCTGATCTGTTTTCGGATTTATTTTCATGTTGTTTTGTATACCGCTAGTGTATCCAGTACTTACAATGTTAGTAAAACATTCTATCTAAGTTTGTTGTTAAAATGGTCCATTTAAAAGACTTTTGGAGTCTTAGAAATAACAATAAACGTAAAAAAATAAAACATAAGTAAATAAAGAAAAGAGATATAGTCTTGTTGTTTGAGATTTAAAGCAAAGATCGAGGAAAGAGGCACTTTGCAACCATGAACACACATAGCAGTCGATGAATATAACTAATTAGATTATTACATTTACGATTATATTGATTCTCAAAAAAATCTTTCAGTTTGTTTTATAATATCATGAAATTGCAGAAAAATGAAATGACAAAAATTTGCAGAAATTTCTTTACCTATCTCATGTATCAATATACGAGGTATAATCAAACAATACGCGGTTTTAAATGTTTTACGGGTTGTAGAAGTCCAACTGTCAAATTCTTGTTGTTGTTTTCTTGATAGATATTTCCCCATACGTATGTTGTCAACTGTACCTATATTGGTAATTTAGTTTATTGCTATTTTCATTAAGTTCTGTGTTAAGAATAAAATAAAGTGCTGGACATGTTCAATGTTTCTTTTGCTATTTTTTCTATGAAATAAACAGGCATTTATAAGTGGTACAAGTGTTTCCAAAAGGGTCACGAAGATGTTGATAATGACGAGCGTCCCTGGGCATCCTAACACATCAATAACTGATAATAACACTGCAAATGTGGAGAAAATAGTTATGGACAACCGCCGAATCACTATCAAAGAAGTTTTCGAAGTTTTTGTTTCCATATATTTAATAATGGAAACAAAAACAAAACACAATCTATGACAAGATTGGAGAATAAAGGCTGCGGCTCATTAATTTGACATTTTGGAGACTACCCCGTCACTCCACACATGATCGTACGCCTTTTCAATTACCAAGAACGCTGCTGTTGCTGAAAATCGTTTCTGTAATGCTCAGTATCTTATAGCCTCCAAATATGTCGCTTGCTCCATTGCGGATAACGTTGGTGTGAACCCTAGTTGTTGCGGTGGAATGATGTTGTGTTCTACTACGTAGTCTTGCATTCTGTTTTTTACTATTTCTTCTGTAACTTTAGTTAAATCATTTAATAGAGTGATCGGCCGCTTATTTGCTGGATATGCAGGATTCTTATCTTATTTGCAATATTTGCATTTTTCCAGCATATTGGAACATATCTGCACACAATAATTTTGATGATATTTTTGTGATCGTTTATGTTGTTGTCAGTGGTGGCAGAAGTTTTAGGGCCATATTGGCTATTCTATCTTCCTCTGGTGTCTTGTGCGGATTTAGATGTTTTAATATATTATTTACTTCCTCTTCTTTAACTTCTTTGTATTCTAGGAATATTGTGTGTTTTAGGACGAAACTTCGTCTAGTTCACCGTCTATTCTACTATATTCCGAGTGGGATCCTTGTTGGTAAATTGGTTTTAGAAGTGGTTTGTACAAATTTTAGTTTTGTCTTTGTCCTCGTACACCAATTGGCCATTTTTTGCAATCAACGGAACATTCTTCTGTGTGTTCTTTTTCAGACTTTTTAAGAAATGCCAAAATTTGTTACCTCCGTCTTTCTCGCAACCTTCTACAACAGATTTGTTCCAATTTTCGTTTCGTTTCCTGAGTAACATATCTTTCCCTTCTTGTTGTGCTTTTTTAAGTTTGGCCTTTTCATAAGAGGTTCTTGACTGGGCGTATTTTTTCAATAACTTGTTCTTTCTTACAACCATTTGCTTTTCTTCTCTATTTAAACCCCATATACTCTCCATGTTAATTCATGTGCTGTAATTAAGCTTTTTTTTTATAGATTTTGCTAGGTGCTCTACTTCTTGTTCAATCTCCTCCCTACTTTGGATATTTTCCGATACTGCTCATTATATAAGCGAGGCTGGCTAGTTTATCTTAGTAGGTGCACGCTTTAGCATACATGTTGAAATTTTTCAGCTCCATACACACTCGAAGGTGATCTGACCACAGATCGTAGTCAACTTTTGTTTCATTCAGTTTTTTATGTTATGGATCAGAAAAATATCCATCTCGTCACCTATTTCATTGATTTTGGATGGCGGAGCTGTTGATTCACTGATACCAAGTATTTCCAAGCTACTTGTGTTTTTCCAAAATTTATACAGAATTTTTCCGCCTGGAATTTTAATTCTATTTCCCCATGATGGATGTTCGCTTTTTAAATCCCCACTAGCTATAGTTTTTCCAAATTTGATTATTTTTCAAAATCTTTATTTACTGGTTTTGTTATGGGCTTTAAGTAAAGCGCAGTAAATATTATCGGTTCAACTGCAAGCTTGTTTTTACTGCTACTGCTTCAATATTAGTGGGTTTATGGCTACTTCACAACAACAAGATTTTTTGCGTATGATAATTTGTACTCCTCCTCAATTGATAGATTGTCCATCTTTTCTGTAATGTTGAATCCAGAGATAGTCACTTCTCTCAAGGCGGAACATGGTGATAGGTGGAACTTCAGTTATCACCTATCACAACCTTGACATCAGGTAGATTTTTCAACTAAGGAAGTAAGGTGGTCATAAACCAATCTTCGAACGTTCCCATGTCGAACCAGCCACTTTTTGCTCTGTTGTATCTGCAACCTGCATGGCCACCTTCGGCCCATGTTGACCACAGGTGCTCGGACTTGTAAACCACATAGGGTGATATCATCTCTCCAGAACCATTTTCACAAAACATCAAGGACGTACAAGATTTGGTTGATTCCATAATGCGTTCAATGTACTTCTGCCCCCTTTTACAAATGATCTTGCTTGCGCCGGGGTCGTCTCTCACGTTTGTTCAATCGTAATTCCATTTGTTCTCTTTTGGACTTTACTGAGGACAGTATCTAAGTTGTCAAAATAGTCATCAACTACTTTTTCATCAATAGCAGCTCTTACTCGTTTTATGTTACTTGCTGGACGAGCAACGTTACCCTAGGGCAGCGGTCGGGGAACCGGGGTAAATTACCCCAAATAGGGTAAAAATGAACTTTTGTGGGGTAAAAATGAACTCTTCGCCATGGGGTAATAATATGAAAGATGCTAAAAAGAGGTGATTTGGTTTTTTTTTGTTCTTCGGCATGGAGTAATAATATGAAAGATGGTAAAAAAGGAGGCGATTTGGTTTTTTTTTTGCTCTTCGCGATGAGGTAATAATATGACAGATGGTAAAAAGGAGGTGATTTCGTTTTTTTTTTGTTTTTTTTGCTCTTCGCGATGGGGTAATAATATGAAAGATGGTAAAGAGAGGCGATTTCATTTTGTTTTTTTTTCTCTCTCTTCGCGATGGGGTAATAATATGAAAGATGGTAAAAAGAGGCGATTTCGTTTTCTTTTGCTCTTCGCGATGGGTTAATACCAACTTACACAATAATATTTTAAAATATTTTAGGGAATGATTAAAAAAGTTCCCCGGCCGCTGCCCTAGGGTGACGTTTTCTAAATGATGATACCCAATCGTATTTGTTTTAAAGTTCTTTAATGTACGCCCATGCTTGTTAAGTAATCATTTTATTGAATATCTCAAATCGAGATCAGTTATGAGAAATCCAAATTCAGACAACTTGTCAATATGAGCCTCAAAGGCCTGTTCTTCTACTTGAGTAGACTATCGGATGGCCATGTTTTTTGCCGGTAACCCATAAGTTTCAAACTTATTAATTATTGTGCTTCTAGGTATATTGTAATACTGACTTGCACTTCGTTGTGTTCTTACTCCACTTTTTATGTCTTTCAAACAAGCTTCCAAGGTCTCAGTATTGTACTCGTCATACTTTCTCGAACCTGGCTTTGTGTTGTAGTTTCTCGTCATTGTGCGATCAGCAACTGGAACAAAAACAACGAAAAAGATGTTTGTAAGTAGCTGCGGCTACTTTGGTCCAAAATAGGCTTGGTACAAAGTAGCCCCGTAAAACTCGTTTTTTAGGTTATGTTGACAAAAACTTTAAACTGTACAGTCTAAACAAAGAAAATAAGGAAAAACAATTATCACACATTGGTAACAGGTTACTAAAGATCATATTTTGACCTTATTTTTATCTCGGAATTGGATTCGTCCACAACGGAAAGTTAGGAGGTAAACAATTCACTCATCAAATCAAAGATTTCCAAAAACTCCAGTGTTGCGAATGTCAAAAATTTTATTTTACCCAAAAATGATTAAAATACCCTCAACTAGGCTACAAACTATGTGTTAAGCCCAAAAATACCCCGTATGTCTTGTTTTGCTTGTTCAGTGCAAAAATTTATAATTTTTTTTGTGTTGGACCAAAGTAACCCCGCAAGGACCAACGTTTGACGGTATTCGAGAAATTCCTTTCGAGTAATTTTCAGTCGAGCTACTGTTTTCGAGAAATTGACTGGATACCGGGTTAAATGACCATTATGCTATCGCTTGGTGTAGGAAACAGATTTTTATAAACACTTTTTGTTAGGTACTAATAATTTTTGTGATATTTTATTCTTAAATAATCCTTCTGATATTTTTGGAAAGGTTATTTATATGTTAGAAGACAAATGAGAATAAAAAACATTTATTTGACTGCAAAATAATAGATATATTCAGACATATGTGTTCACTACCGACAACTGTTGTTTCTACGAAATAAAGAACAATATTATATAGCCGTATAAAACGGAACAAGTAACACACTAAAAGATAACAATAATAATATTATAGTGAAAGAATGGAGTGGAATGACTCAAAACGACTAGATTAAATGCTCGTTTTTACGAGGCTATATCAAAAGATTACAAAACTAAACCTCGCTGTTTGTAGTTTGTTTTTTTTTATTATTATTTTACATGTTTTAAATTTGCATTCATTTTCAATGTACACATAATGTTATTGCAAATAAAATGTTAGTCTCAAAAATATATTACAGACATAAAAAGATGTGTGCCAATCTCTGCTTATTATATTAAGTTGAGGTATTTTAAGATTTTATGACGTAAAATCTTAAGTATTTTAAAATTTTAAGTATATAATAATTTTGATTTCAGCTAATTGTCTTCAATACCCTTGCAAAGCGGCAACAGGAAAGTATGGCTCTCAGATGAGACTTGGCAAGAAATACAAAAAAGAAAGGAGCTAAAATCTAAAGGATTGACCAACAACGTCATTATAGAGGAATACGGCAAGCTCCATAAGAAAATCAAACGAATGTGTAGAGACGACAAAAACAAATATTTAGACAACATATGCCAAGAAATTGAAGCACATCAGTACAAAAACGAGACCAGAGATCTATTTATGAAGATAAACAAATAACGCGGAAATTCACCCCAAATCACAAGAGCATAAGATCAGAAGATGAGATTATCCTAACCGACACAATACTAATATTGGAACGATGGAAATCATACTGTCAACAGCTTATGGCTCATCCGGGAGAAACAGAAAATACAGAAGAGGAGACAGCAAATGTCTTAGATCCTGAATTCTGCATCGTAAGAGCAGAAGTTGAAGCAGCCCTTAACAAACTAAAAACATATACATCCCCGGCGATCGATGAAATTACACTTGAAAGATTACCGCTACAGAGGCGACAAGCATAACACAGCATCATGACCTGTGTCAGAGCATTTGGGATATGCGCACATCGCCAGATGATTGGACAACCTCCGTGTATATACCACTAAACACAAAACGGTCCAGAGAAGTCTGCGACAACTATTGCACACTTGCCGTAATATCGCATGCGAGTAAGGTGATGCTGCAGGTGATTTTGGAAGGACTCAAGACACGCCTGCTGTCCGAGATATCCGAAGAACAGGCCGGCTTTGTTCCTGGTAGCGGCACCAGAGAGCAAATCCTTAATATCAGATAAATAATAGAAATATCTCGAGAATTTAATGTCGCTGCCTATGTGTATTTCATACACTACAGAAAAACCTTTGTTTGTGTCAGATGGCAGGACATGTGGGAGTACCTTCTCGAAGTGGGCACTCCAGTACACTTTGTTAAACTATTGAAAGGCTTATATCAAAATAACACTACGGCAGTCAGAGTAAATAGTGAACTGACCGAATCTTTCCACGTTGGCAAGGTAGTAAGGCAGGGTTGTGTCGTAAGTCCACTTCTGTTCAACATTTATGGCGAATGTATTATTCGTAAAGCTACATAAGGCTAGGAAGTAGGCATCTCTGTGGGGACAGGACACTCAATAATCTTAGGTATACTGACGATACTACGTTGTTTGCAAGCAACGAGCAAGAACTGATGGAACTGTTACAAAGAGTCGAGATGGCTAGTCAGGAGGCAGGGTAACCCATTAATAGATCAAAGACAAAGATAATAATCATCGACCGACTAAGAAATAACAGCCCAGAAATTAAGGAAATAAAAGGTATAGCTGTGGTTAATCAATGCGTGTATCTTGGATCTCTTATAACAAGTATAAGAGGATGCACACCCGAAATCAAAAGGCGATCAGCAGTAGCCAAATAATCCATGACTAAGTTGGATGGGATCTGGAAGAGTCGTGATGTAGCCCTGTTCACCAAGATTAGACTCGTCAAAACTTTAGTATTCTCAATTTTCTTATATGCATCGGAGTGCTAGACACTCAAGGAAACAGACAAACTGTGCAAGGAACGAGAAGCCCAGGTAGATCACCAGCCAGATATGTAGACCTCATTGTCAAGGAAACTGGAGTATCAATCAATGAATGCTTTAGAGCCACTGAAGACAGGCGTATATGGAAGGACATCACAGATCAGGATGGCAGGATGCCCGAAACTGGTGACCGAATAGGAAGAAAGAATTGCTTTCATCCTTTTGGCGCTCTACACATAAGCATAACCGAACCATATTTCAAAGGCAATTAGGTTTAGTAACTTATGCAAAAAGCTGTTCCTTGTAAGTGCTCAAAATGTCTCCCACCCCCTTGCTGCAAACAAAGATTTGTTCTGTTTAAAAACTCCATATGCACTCTTCTTAATTGTTGAGATGTTTTGCTTCTAAAAGCGTCATTTACATACGCCCATAAGTAGAAATCGGGATGTGTAATATCGGGTGACCGGTCATTTAACAGGACGAGTTGTTCTAAGCCATCTCTCGGTTGACTTGACCTTAGGATTCAGTTTCCACCAACTCTTACATCCATCAGATGAGCTAAACTTTGATCCATTCGTTCCGTGCTCACGTTCTCAAATAAACGGCAGAAAAAGCAAGATAATGATGCTTTGGAAGGAAAATAAACTATTCACCTTCGTAAAACTTTTTGACTGTTGTCAATGTGCGGTAAAACCATTGCCGGGTAAGCCGCCTTGTGTCTCCTTTTGATGGTAAAGAGCATGATTCTGCACGTGTTACAGTTGACGCTTCGGCAAAATTAGTATTGATATGCTGAACTAGTCTTTTCTGAATTAGCAACAATCGTATATTTTCATCCATATATTCAGGGCATTTTCCAATATCGCCTAAGCTTCCGTATTGGGCAGCAGACTATACCGATGCTATATTAGTCTCTGTCTTTAAGCTATCCAGATCTATGTCTATATATGCAGATGTAGGCTCTGCTATTTCTTCTAATATTTTCTTCCTTTGATCTTCTCTTATTACGGTAAGCAGCTCCGCTCTTTTTTACCCTTCTCATTTCTGATGCTAAAATAAAACAGTTGCTTATGGCAAATGTATCATAAACTAGAGTAACATATTTGCCGTGGAATTGTTTTAAAACCACAGGAGAGCTTATGATCATTTTGCTTTAGTAGATAGTTGTCAACAGATTGAGGTTGTCAAAAATAGCAAATTGATCAAAACTATAGAATTTATTTATATATTGAAAGTGTTTGTGGCAAACTCAATAGCACTTGTTCCACTGTTCGTTATCTGAAAGTTCGACTACAAACAACCTTCTCGATGGACTTCCACGCATAAATTATATTATTATTTTATGAGAAATGGCTGTCCAAATTAATACAGTTTTTGTAATTAGAAATGTGTCATTTATACCATATCCGTTATATTCCCAACGAGTCATATTTACTCTTTTTATACTGACGTACAGGGAAGATCATCACAAAGAGGCTAGCGGCTAAATTAGACTTTTATCAGCCCAGAAAAGAAGCTGGATTTAGATCGGGCTATGGCACTAACGATCATTTATTAGTCATAAAAAATCTGATAGAAAAGTCTGTAGAA
>WYDF02094849.1:0-10793 GCA_009867245.2 Adranes taylori | reverse complement strand
CATTTATAATTATACCATCTAAGGTGTCTTCTAAAGCTTTCCTAAATATCTCCTCCGAGTATACGTGAAACAGTAGGTAACAAGTATATATTTCATTATAGTATTTGAGTCTACCAAGTCTATTATAGTATTTGATATTTTAGTGCTTCTCGTGTAATCCCTTACAAATTGCTTCATTCCCAGGTCTGTTATAGTTGACTTAAATTTTTGTGTATATGTATCTGCTTTCATGACATCAATATTTATGCCCCCGGTAATTATAATTTGCTTTCCGTGCATAATGTTCTTTTCACACCATTCCTGTAAAAAATCAATAAAGATATTGTGATTTGAACTTGGAGATTAGTTCCCAGCATTATAAGTTCATTGTCTATCCAGATCTTTACACTTCTAAACCAATATGATTTATCCACTATGAAATCCTCTTCTTCATTGTATTTTATACCCTGTTTTACATATGCTAGTACTCCACCCGTATGTCTGCTGGCTGTATTACATCTTGAGACTGCATATCGATTTACTTGTATTTCACCATCTTCTATTTCATCTGTAATGTGTGTTTCAGTAAGCGGTACTATTTTCGGATTTGATTTTGTTATATATCCTATTATCTCGTCTTTATGAGCTATGAAGTGTAACATTTAGTGTTGTACATTTTAGTTTGTACATTTAGTGTAACAATATTATTTTTACTTATGAACTTTTCATTATTTCCTTTTTTATTAGTCTTTTGTTGCTATCCATACATATAGTTTGTTTTATTTATGTCAGTAAATGTTTGTATAATTTTTATACTATTTTTGAAACATTTTTATAATATGTTAATCATTTTCCCCAAGACTATTTAGTGTTTTTAGTTTTATATTAATTAGACTGGTTTAGAACTTGGCATACGACCGAATGCAGGTCGGCTCAAGCACGGTGCTGGTGATGTGTAGCATCAGTATGTCAGGGGTGCCGAAAAGCCGGCGGGTGCAAAATTTCCAAGAAGCGACTCGAACTCTATGGTAGTCACATTGGGCGGGCAGGCAAAGCCAAAAAGAAAGCGCATCAACTAAAATTCGCATCAGGTACATGCTCAGCGGACCTTGATCGAATATAACTTGTTATATCCAACTTGTGCCCCACAAATTCTTAACAAAGAAATAAATATGATTTTACAATCTGTGATTTGCAAATTCTCGCATCAAGTTGGTTTTAAATGTGGTTAGTCCTGGCAATAATATATTATAAACAATATAGTTTCTTTGCTGCAAGAAACAAAGAATTTTTAACAGAAATTTTTTTTATAACGTTATTAGATATGAAAGTTTGGAAGCCCCATTGACCAAGAGTTAACCAGTTTTGCAATATCTGGTTTTCTTTGATTTCTGTTCGTCAAACTTAAACGAACAGAAAGACTTACTTGCTTGATTGTATGCTCATCACATTTGAACCGTTTTTAATTAACGGATAATTATCCGAAATTTTAGTTTTGTCAAATAAAGCATTTTCAAAAATTATTGGTTCGGAATGAAATTTGGTTAGTTTCCGGGAACAAGTTTTGCCTGTTTTAAAAGTACCAGCACAAAAGCTTCAAACTATTCAAAATTAATAAAACAATTGGAATTACAAAAAAACTAGAAAATGACCTAGTCGAACTAAAACAATAAGACAAATACAGATTTACAGAAAATTGTTTTATAGAATACAAAGCAGGGGGTTTTACCGGTCCTAAATTTTGTCGCGTACTGAGGCCTAGCACTGGAGGTACTGTACCTACAGTCGCTGAAAAACACCTAATCATTTTCAAATGATTAGACTACGTTCCTATATAAGTAGAATTTATAGTGAAAAATATGACAGACTCCAATTAAATATACAGTGATGAAATAATAAATTTACTTTCCAGGCGTTGTATAACACATTCAATGATTGGCTACAAAATTGTTGAATTACTGACTACTATTTTGCAGTCTAAAACATTATATGAGGTTATCGCATTACGGAAATTCTAAGTTGAATATTTGTTTTTATTTTTTTGCATAATGTTAAAGTGATTAGCAAAACCGAATAAACGTGTATATCTACTTGTAAAGTCACCTGTATTTAATTGTCTTATTGTAAAGCGCAAATGTTGTACAAAACTTTTAAATTTAGTTTTGCTGGTAAATCACACCTCACAGTCATGTAATTTATCGATGACGCCTCACTAAAGTCGTATAAAAATGATTAAAATTGCAGTCCAATATAAATACAATTGTAAAGTGGCTATATAAATACAATGGGGATATGGATTTTGGTTGGCTATGGTAGCGGTCGCCATAAAGTCAATTTTGATTTATCTGACTCAGAAATTTATTAAAAACCAAAAAAACTTCATTTATAAAATAATGTTATATAACAACTCTATACATATCATAATAACAGTAGAGTGCGGTTGTAATAAATTGTTGATTATTTATAGTATTTCCTAAGGAATTTTTTTACACGTGCTGAAATATTTTGAGAAGTTAAAGCTTTTAAACAAAAAGAGTGATGTACATATATCAAAATAAAACCGTTGACATTAATAGTTTGTCTCAATAATCAATGAGCTATTTTCATCCATTATTAAGCGTAGTTCAAAGACTCGCGATTTTGCGACAACTACAAAATATGCGTAAATTCTATTAGTCCATTCAAATGTGTCAATTTAGTAGGGGTAAAAACGAGCGATTCTGCAACAAATTAGTTCTACTTTAATTTCCTGCGACAAATCGCAGCAAAATTATATATATACATTTCAATGTAATTGACGCTTACACCTGACAGACGCACCTGTTGCCAGGTTTGTGGTGTATATATTAACGATTAATTTCTTTATTTTTTAACTTTGATTGCATAAAAATAATCTTAAATTAATTCATTCTAAGTTTAATTTTTTATAAGTGTTTCTTTAATTTTATTTCATGATGACAATTTAATTCTGTTTCAAATAAACAATATTATTTTTAGTTTCTGGATTTTGTTTGAAGTTTTTATTTTATTTTATTTTTTTAATTTAGTGTAAACTTTCTTTGAGTTTTAATAAATGTTGCGTATATAAATTAGTATTACAACTCTTAGTTAAATTGGGGGAAGAGACGAGTATTTCTTGACTACAAATTTCGCACAGTAATATAATGTCTGAATTACAATCCGTGATGCTTCTTTAAATTCAACTTTAATGAAAGATCTACACTTAAACTTTATATAGTAAACTCTACATACTAATTTTTGTTATGCATAAAAGAAATCGATTAATTGTATGCAAACTAAATATGACACAACAAATAAATGTAACGAATTGAAGAAATTGCATATAACAAAACACCATCTCTCTCATTTCTGATTACCAACATAGCTGCCTTTCTACAATACCAACTCGATGATAATAAATAACACTACAAGTTTGTGCCTAATCTGAAAACTTTATACCGATTTTGCGATAAAAATTAGTCTCGGAATCGCAAAAAAGCGAGTCTGTGAACTAAGCTTTAGAATCAAAATACATTTAAATTAAAGTATAGTGTGAATGTGGTCACCTTGTGTTGGAAATGATTCGGTTAGTCAGCAACCTTCAAATATTAATTTTGACAGCTGTATAATTTGTTTGTGATTTCTGATTTATTGATTAATTCCGGTTAGTGTTTCCATTTGCAGTGATTTTTTTTATTATATTAGAACGTACGGATATGTTGAATTCGAATTGTCGAATTTGTTAAAACATAATAATCAAAGTTTTGAATTTTAGTATGGATAAAGTCGAATTTCCAGAAGAAAGTGATTCAAGTGATGAAGATTATCTTCCCACTACCGGCGAGGCAGTTTCAGAAGTCGAATCCGATGGGGATCCAGAAGAACCATTATCCGATTCCGAGGAATCCTCCAAAAAGGGCCGTAAACGTCAGAAAAAAGGCACAACCAAACGCAAAACGAAATTGGGCAACATAGATGAAAATGTCAACGATTCAACTAAATCTACAAAGAAACCTGACGAGTCTGAAGAAGATAGGAAAAAACGTGCAGATTCTTTATGGGATAGTTTTAAACAAGATACAGGTTTTAAAGTGAAAAGTAATACCAAAGAAACTATGCAAACGATTAGTGAAGAGTCTGCTATGAAAAATAAAGCAAAACCAATGCAACAAGAAAGGGTTAAAGTAAAGAAAGTGTTTGAATTTGCAGGTGAGGAAGTTGTGATTGAGAAAGACGTTGCTGCAGATTCAGCAGAAGCAAGGTTAATAATTTCATTAAATATTATTTAATGAAGGAGTCAACTTTTTTTAGTTGACTCCTGAACTATTTCATAATTATTTTGGTTTATTTCTGAATGTCTCACAGTTTTTAAAATTCGTATCCACTTTATTATATTACTCTAAATCTGTAACAAACTTGAGAGTTCTTTGATATTGTCTAGTTTCATGTTTAAAGAGCAGTTATAAGCTAATCTCTTATAGCTACTAGCTATATCCGTTTGGTTTGACGCGAAAAATTGCATATTTGACAAACAACTATCTTACATATTTCTAATATGTTTGACATCATTTATATACGGGACAAATAATGCGAGCCGTGTGGGACGCTACAGTAGATGTTATTTTTTATATATATTATTGACTTGTATAAAAGTTATTTTCGGTTTTTCATACAGGCCATGAGGCGATTTATTATAGTTTTTAATCTTTTCAATAGATCGATTTCTATCAATGCTCTAAAAGGTTTTCGTTAGGGTTACAAAGACTTCTAATGTTTATAAATTTTCGTCCACATTTTCCGGTTTTTGACAACTGGATTTTTTCTTTATTGTTTCTGCCAAAAACTCGATTGTATGGTATTTTAAATACATTTCTTTGTTCATAATTACTTTTTCGTAGAATATACTGATTACACATACTGAGTGACGCGTTTCGATTCACCCTGACCATAATCTGTTTGTTGACTGATTATTTTTTTCAAAAGTAAAATGAAATTCCTTGGTCTATTTGAGAGATTTTATTTGTTGGATTGCATTTGATTTTATTAACGTATTCCTGTTAAATAAGTAAATAGATTCGTTCAATTTGTTGATGAAATTTGGTATCTCTCTTATGTCTGAAAACTTTGAGTATAATATTAAATTATTATACTCAAATTTAAAACCAAATTGTTGTCTACCTATCTATCATTATGTGCTGTAGTTTATTCCTTATTTCAATTTATCCTGTAATTTCTTTTATAACCGTTCACATCTTACTGGACTTTTGTTCATTTTCTTTAATTTTCTAATTTTTATACTTAAATATTTTTACTCACATTTATACCTAAACTTTCTTTATTCATTTGTTAGATTATTTCTAAAACCTGCGACAAGTTCTGTGGATAATGTAGAAAAATCTATAGGCAATATTCCTTCTAAACGACCATCTGGATTGGGTGGAATCAGTTCAGTATTGACCCAGTTGGGCAAAAAGCAAAAACTTAGCACTTTAGAGAAAACGAAACTCGATTGGGATAGTTTTAAGAAAAAGGAAAACATTGAAGAGGAGTTGGAGAGTTATAAGAAGGGAAAAAACGGGTTAGTAAGATTTATATTACTAAAATATTTTGAAATTGAAATTTATTTAATAATTATAATAAATAACATAGTAAAATGTATTTAACTTTTTTAAAAAAAATGTATATATAATGTAAGTGAACAAGTGTGAGCGTTGTAAATACTTTATACACCTTGTTGGCTCGATGATAGCAGTTTTTAAGCTTATTTTGCCGTATCTAGCTATACTAAATACTGGTAATGGTGCAGTAACTATTTTTAAGGAAGCGGATGTTATTTAATAGAAGCACACTGTTTGACATCTAAAGAAGAAATCTCGTTTTTATTACAATTAATCAGTCTTATATGTAATATTCTATAATACAGTTGTAAATCATAAATAAATTATTTCTGCATGTACTGCAAAAATGGCTTAGGATTTAACTAAATAGAGCATACATGCATTTTAATTGATATTGCTGACACCTTTGTGTGTCGCGTGCCACTTAACATAGTTCTTAAAGATGAACGCTGTATGCAAAACTGCAAGCTAATATTTGTACTAGTTTGTACATATCTTGTTTTGATTAGTACTTATGAAATTTAATAATTTTTGAGTATAATGTAAGTGTGTCGTTTGCGTTATCAAATATTTTAATTATTATAATTTATGCAAGAGGTTTTCTTTTTAAAATAGTACAACTTTTCAGTTATATTTTCCCAGAGGATTTTTTATTATTAATTGCTACAGAGGGTTTCTTTATTAACGGAACTTCTTTAATATGCTGAATGTAGTAAATATAGATTATAAGAATATATAAAATCACGTAAAATATAAATATGAATTTTAAATATATAAAATGTTGCTTTAAACGTAAGTGACTAAGAAATATAGTCAGATGCTTTTTGCAATTATCTCGGAGTATTAAGGAGCACCGTGGTCCACATCCTCCAGATAACCTCACCGATTTGAAAGCACCTTTTAGAGATATCTGGGACCGTGGTTCTTATCCTCCAGATATCTCCTGTTGGTATCATGAATTAATTAATAAACAATACTTATAACATAGTGGTATGTGATGTTCTCCGAACTAGTATCTAGACAATCTGAATGAATATTCACCAATTTAAATAAAAGTTGATTTGCTGAATAATAAAAAATGAAAATACATGAACAACAATGTCTTGTAGTCTGTAGATTTGCTTTGCTGAATCTACATTCTGCAGGTATTAACTTGTTTAACCAGTTAAACAATATCAGGCAGTAATTTTTGGTGGTATGAGTTCCATTAATGGTAATTCTTTCCTTTCTTCACTTTTCTTGATATTGGTTTAATTTACTTTTCCTTTTATTCTGGTTATGTCGTTCTTTATTGCATTCTCGTAATTTCGTACTTTCTATTTTTTTCAGCTTTGTGGGCACATTATAAAACACTTGCAGCAAACATTTAATTATTGTTCTTTTTCCCATTTCAGTATTATATGCCATTTTTCTTTGAAGTTTTCTTCTGTTATTTTTATTTGTGTGTATCGCATTAGTTTTTATAGCTTTATTAGAATTTTTAGCTTCATATTATATCTCATTGGTCAAAGTACATTTTTCTAAGATTATTGTTTCATTTAGTTTAAGTAAACTTTTTTGATTATTGATTTTGTAATCTATTAATTCTGTATGAGGTCTTTATTATTCTATTTCGCGTTTCACGAATTACGTTTTTAAGTATTAAATTTGTTGGTTTGTGCCCATAATGTAATAACGTAAGTCTACCCTACTACACTTACCATTTAAATCTTTATTTTCAGCCGTTCATCAGCGTTTTAATAAAGATGTTGCAATGGGATAAAGATAGTTATAGTTACAGACAGACTTAACAACAAAAGTTTTTATTTAATTCGCTTCAGTAGTGCTTGAATTTGAATATAGATGCAGGCATTGTTAAAAATCCACTTTTTGTGTTTTTAGCGCCGCTAACTGTACTTTTCAAACAATATTACGAAATCTAAGATTTTCAGGATATACATATACGTATTTGTACATATATATCGTATGAAAGATCTAAATTTATTACAGTTGCATTATTACTTTCATGAATAAAAGATACAGGAATACCTCATGGTTGGTTTAAGATATTTTGTGGTGGGAGAAATAATCATATTTTTATGTGCATTAGTTTTTTTTGCTCAGTATGTATTAATCAGTACTAATATGTTTCATGTACTATACATTGCAGGTATTTAGAAAAACAAGATTTTTTGGAGAGAGCTGATTTACGGAAGTTTGAAATTGAGCGTGGTGTACGTGAAATTGAAAGAAATAAACGTTTAAACTTGAACGTGGATTAAGCGATTTGATCTACATTACCTATTGACATCATCCTAACTAAAGATCGCGTCGATAAATTCTTTTTAGAATATCAAAAATTATTTATACCTATTTTGTTACGCACAATATATCATGTAACCAGTTTCATATGTCATTAATTAAATGACATTTCAACTTATATTAAAACTCTTACAACTATTTGTGCATGATAACTTGAGGTCATTTATATATTTCTTTAATTATGATTCTTTAATTTTATTGATAGAAAAAGTATTAGGTAAATAAATCTGAATTTTTAAACAATTTCTGTCTTATTTGATTTGGCGCGTGTTAATCTGTATATTTTAATATATTTAATTTTTTTATAATAAAAATATGTAGTATCTTTGAAATATCGATAACACTTTGTAAAACTATTGTGATAAGTGTATCTTTCATATTTATGAGTACTTATTTGTACTCATACCTCATACCATTTATGAGTACTTATTTGTACTCATTGTACTCATAACAGTATTTATTTGACTGTTTTGATCTCCGTGTTCTCGCATTACACCCGCGGTTTTGCCACGAGCAGCGATATGGCCTGATAAAATTTCAAGAATATGTGTTCCCTTGTCCCGTATTCCCGTACTTTTCTGTTCCCACATTAAGTATACAAAAGCAGGCGCGTATTCGAATGCAAATTTGTGTAAAATTTCAAGAATGTTTTTTCTTATTCCCGTATTCCAATATTAAGTATATAATAAATACGCGCGTATTCGAATGCAAAATGTGTCAAAATTTCAAGAATATGTGTTCCCGTTTTCTCGCATTTTTGTTATATGTTCTTATTTGAAGAAAATTTAACGTTGTGTCAAAATTTCAAGTCAATCGGTCGAGTAGTTTTCGAGTTTTGTAAAAACAAACAGGAAAGTTAATTTTTATATATGTCTAGATAAACCCGGCCACGCTTCGCTGTGGCTGATATGAAATGAACCTGAATCTAATATCAAAGTCGCGGCCAGCGATATGTCTAACAAAATTTCAAGAATATGTTCCCGTATTTCCGTATTTTCCTGCGTATTCGAATGCAACATTGTGTAAAAATTTCAAAAATATGTGTTACCGATCTACACCAAAGGTCACAGGATCAATCACTATGCTATGTTAAAGTTTTTCTGAAAATTGATCGAAATCGATTGAGCGGTTTAGAAACCCATAATTTTTTTTCCTTATTCCCGTAATCGCGTAATCCCTTGTTCCCCCTTTAAGTATATAAAAACGCGCGTATTCGAATTCAACGTTGTGTCAATATTTCGAAAATATGTGTTCCCGAAATCCCGTGTTACCGTATTCCCGATCTACATCAAACTTTTTAAAGTTACTAGGGCCTATATATATATATATGGAACTATAAGAGCTAGACCCATCATATGTGGTATCATTGTAAAGCAAATCACAAGAATTACCGAAATATAAGAAAATATGCAGGGTGTTATTAACAGTTTTGGAGAAAAAAATATTGCTCAAAATCGGTTCAATGTATTCAACTGTTCACCAAGACAAAATTGAGGCCCCTGGTCCTACATGAGTCCCACAAGTTTCATTTTTCTAGCTTTCGTAGGAACATATATTTAGGGTAGTACACTTTTTTTCAAGATCAAATTACTCCGGTGGTATGACGTGTGTCAGTTGTAACTCGCTTAATAGAAAAATAAAACTGAATTTTATTATATATTTTTTCAGGTATTAGTTTGTCGTCTACAGCACGTCAAACTTAGAAAAACTATGAAACAAGTTGAAAAACCGTGTTATTTTTTCAAACATATAATAATTACTCTAAAACTAACATATCCAAAATTTTAATTTTGTATACTTATAGGAGTATTATGGAGATAGAACTTTGCTTTTACGCCGATCCATTTACTTTATCCAGAGCCGAGATATTTGAATCCTCTCTAACACGACTGGACCTTTTCCGCTGTAGTAGTTACTTCGTGAGATAATCCAAAACCGTTTAAGATTCACTGTATTAGAAGATATTTAAAGAATCCAATGTATCAATGTAAAAGTATTCTATTGCAAATCATTTACAATCTGTATCCGATGAACACTTTTCAAAGCATGTGTAGCCTAGCAAATTAGTTTCATATATAATAATAAAGGTCTCTAAGATGAGTTGCATGTATACTCATGTCGCAGCTTGCTTCGTTATTAAAGTTTATAAAAACGATCTTAGTAGTTCAGTCCGTCACCAACAGGACGGGTTTCGAGTTTCTAAGTTTCTTATTGTTTCGCATTTCATTAATGGTTCGTTCCATTGCTATTTGTCACCTTAGAAAAGTAATGGTGAACACGCGTGTCAGACTAGCTTGCCAAGCAGGCTTTTACTGACTGTCAACTTTGATCGTGCAGACTTGGACGAACTTGGCAGCACAGTGTTCCCCTCTCCGGACTCCACCTATTGCGTCCTGCTCGACGATCTAATTACGCACAGACAGTGAAATAAACGCGGACTGAGCAAATACCATTTAGTCCAGATGAATTAAATGAGTTTTATAAAAGAAATACCCTATAACATAACTAGTCACTTGAACCATTCTCATAATGTATTCAATCCTTGACACAGCTTCCCAATTAAAATAAATCTTCTTTGACCCAGTAAGCTCAAACGGTTAGATATCACTGCCTTAACGGAAAACTTGCCTAGTCCAAATTGCAGTGTAAATTACTGACATAAAATTCTTTATCCCGGCCTAAGATAAGGTAACAAATTCCCTAAAAGTAGGCACTATGTACAGGAAAGACCTTGGTATGGCATTTGGATCTATAATTATATAGATCATTTTTAGAAGAGCAGATATGAAAAGTTCTGATGTGGAAGGATTAGTGATTCAGCTGGAGTTGAGTCAACTTTCTCACATCTTCAGGTCAATGATACTTTTGTTATTAATGCCTTTAACTAAGTGTGAT
>WYDF02094838.1:0-10794 GCA_009867245.2 Adranes taylori | reverse complement strand
TATTGAAAACGTTTGTAATGAAAAGTTAGTTTCATTTATTATACAATTTTTGGTCACCTGTCTACAACAATTTTATAAATTAGAAATTAAATATAAAACATATTCTAAATATTGTATTAAGAAAAGACAGAGAGGTATTTGTCAAATGCTATAATTTTGTACATTTGAACCTCCTTTTTGCTGTTATTGTTTTGTTTTGTGAGTTGCTCCTGCCCAAATCTATTCTTGATTTTCTATCGATATTATTGGTACAACTATTAGTCTACTTTCCGAATGTTATATATTTTAATTTTATCCTTGTTTACATCCTTTATTTAAAAATAATAGCTCCTTCTGCGCCAACGTGGTTTTGTGAATACTCTGTGGAAAAAATGTGCTAATCTTTTCTTATCCGCAAACAATCTTTTATTTTTAATCAGTTTAAATTGACGCTGAATAGTAGTCTTAATAATTGTATTTCATAGATGGTACATTTAAGGAATATACAGAGATTTAAGTAACAGCACACGTCCAGACATCAAACCAAATGTCTAAAGACTAGAAAATATTCGAAAAATGTAATTTTATTCCAAATTTATTTGATTTATTTTAATTCTAATTTAATACATATAAAATTTTGCGGTGCTACGTATTTGATCATTGATAAGTTTATGCGTCGAAGCAACGAAGCGTCGCGTCGCTCTCAACGACGCTGTGCTATTTTCTTCTATATCAGTGCGTGGCTGACAAATCTTGCGCGCGGTTTCGGTTTGAACGCTCACATCACAACCACGTTACGCGTTCGTCACGCTACGAATATAGTCGGAGAGAGAAAGAGAAATTTAGATCAGATGCACGTAAACTTACGTAACCCAAACGCTTTTAAAACATAAATAGCATCTAATATACAGGTGTTTCGCTCAGTTGATTATTAATAATTACAATTATTTGAAATTGTTTTGCGTGTTGACGATAAAAGAATAAAATACAATCTTATAATATTTACTTGTTGAGTTGTGTGTTTGAAGCTAATCTCGTAAATATTTATAAATGTAAGTTCATCGATAAGGTATACACGTTGAGGTTAGTATTTTAAGCGGAAACTTGCTTATGAGCTTTTTATCAGACTTTTATTTCTTTGGATACGAGCATATACAAAGCGAGGTACTTGTCATAAAATATTAATGATTTTGGTATTTGATTTTATGGATTTGCATGAAATGCTATACATAAAAATGAAATATATATCGTTCACCAACTTATTTCCATTAAATAAAACAAAATAATATACATATTAATTTAATTGCAAATTATCGTAGTCTAATTTAAAATATTATTACACGGGAAATGGTTTGCAAAATAGGTTATTTTTTGGACAAATTAACAAAAGACAGAAGACAGTATCTTTTTGAAGCTAATTGCTGCGGCTTTTTCGCGGCCAGGGACATAGTCTAATTGGCGCGGCTTTGCCACTGCCAGCAACATGTCTAATTGCTGCGGCCAACGACATAGATGAATGCTGCGGCCAGCGGCATGCCCTGATTGCTGCAGCTTCACCGTCGCCAGCTCTACCATTGCCACAGCCTGCGGCCGCGTGCTGCTGGATCGCCATCTACTGGCTAGTTACAACAAAGTGGATAGCATAAAAATATTCTTCGTACTCAAATACCTATGTGTGTATATACATTTTCATGACGATCAGTTGAACGGTGTAGAAGTTGATGTACCGCAGCACTATCTATTGCGAATTACAATAATGTGGATCGCATAAAAACCTTCTTGAAGATAGGAGAAAAGAAGGTTACTGGAGAATGCAAGAGGATGTCTGTGAAGAGTAATAAAAGGTATAGGAATAATAGTGGGAATTAATAAAGAAAGAATAGTGAGAGGAATAAAATGTATAGGAATGATAGTGGGAATTGATAAAGAAAGAGTAGATAGGGGGATAAGGTGTAATTCTTAAAAATATTCTTCGTACTCAAATACCTGTGCATATAAATTTTCATGATGATCGGTTGAACGGTGTAGAAGTTGATGTACTGCAGCGCCAACTAGTGGCGAGTTACAACAAATGTGGATTGCATTAATACATTCTCCCTGAAAATATACATATATGTGCCCAAGTTTCATGATGATCGGTCAAACGGTGTCGAAGTCTATTAATTTTAAACATACGAACATCCATTAAACATCCAGACATAGGATATTATTTAACGCTCCGAAGTTTTTCCTACAAATAATTTTGAATATACGTATGTGAATGTGTGAAATATAATATTAGTACAAATACGTATATTAAAGTTTTTGAAATAAAACTTTGTACATGACACTACTTCCTTTTATTTATTTCTAGCGCTTACACAATTTACATAAAATCTGCATACATAAATCTAATTTTCATATGAAGCTGATGAAAAATGTTTAAATAGAAAATTATTTGTGAAACCAAATTCCGCATAATTTGATTTATATGGAAGAGATTTGTCATCTGAATTAAACAGCTCTTTGTAGTTCTACGTTCGTGCTATGTCAGTCATAACAATCGAGTCACCAAGAAGCAATATTAATCCAGAACGGCTTGATGTAATTAAGTGTCTTGAGCTAAAGACTTATTAGTGAGAAAACAGATTTTCTTGGTATGAAACTTGTTTTGGTATCAGTTCATATTTCTTCTGAACTACGCTCTAAAACCAGTCTGCTCTCTGGGTTTATGGAGACTACTAGCTTCGATCTAAGTCTCCTAACAATAACCTTCTGAACATTTCATGTACGTGAGTTAAGCGACGATGGCTCTATAATTTTTTAGATCAGCAATGTTGTCCTTTTTTATAAATAATAAAGGTGATAGGGTTGTTTCACATTGATGGTGTTTCTGTTTCTTCAGTACATGTATGAAATAGGTCTGTTATAGCTTTTAACAGCTCCTCTCCACCATCTTCACAGCATTATTAGCAATGTTGTCCTCGCCAGGTGACTTGTTGCTTTTCATTTTGGACAGTGATTTCAGTTATGTGACATGTCTGGGCCCTTCTTTTGTTATGTTGGACGTATTCTTTCTAAATTGTAGCTGGGCATAGATGAAATAAATTTCCACAAATTCTTGTTTTGATGAAATGTTCACAGAATCAAATTGGTCAGATAAGGACATCGATATCAGATAAGGTCAGATAATTTTTATCAGATGATAAAAATTTGGTCCACTGCCGATTTACAAATGACGTTATTGTGATAGATCATGGTATTAGATTTCAAATACCATACAAATAGTATTGAACCTATGATTAAAAATGCAGCGAACGTCACGTCAAAGACACGAATAGATGCACTCATATTTTTAGAAGAAAGCAAATTAAGAGACTGCTATAAAAAATAATCCGGAAAAACAGTTTAAGAGATGAAATTACTAGGAAAATTTAGTGGTTTGATTTTGAAAAACATAGAGATATTATTTACACCATATATATCTAATAGCATAAAATAAAAACTTTTACAACCTACGTTACTGTCCTCACTTTGTGATCCAAAATATACTGCCTTACGAAGGAACTAGCACCACCATTTCAATGATAGGCTACTATTAGGTACAGGATTAACGAGTCGAAAAATGAAAGAGTGAATTGAAATAAATGAATTGTAATCTGACAATTCTATATTTTTGTTATCTTCCATCTTTGTTATCTTGTTACCTATATTTATCTTCTAATATAAGGTTCTCGCATACAATTTACTGATGGACTAACATAGAACAGGAGAAAGCACGGAGCATACTACAGAAACTGCAAAGAACGACATATCAGAAATGGGACCATGTCTACATGTCCCACTGCTACATTAGAGACACTGACAGGATTGGTTACCATTCACTTACTCGTGAAAAGTGAGGCTTTAAATACCAGGTATTTCTGGGAAAATGTGGCAAAGGTGCAATGAAATGGTATACCGGTGGTTCTGGGAAAATGTGGCAAAGGTGCAATGAAATGGTATACCGGTGGTTCTAAATTGGATAGTGGTAGTGCATGGGCTGTTTGGCCCTAAGTGTAGAACAGTGATACCACTGGATGCACACACCTCTATCCATATCTTTCGCTCTCTTTCATCCAAAATCTATTCCCTCTTTCCATACTTTCACACTTAAACCTTGCAATCATCCTTTTGTCTTTCATACTCCTATTTGACACCCAAATATTTTGGCTTTCATCCTACTTTCTATTATACTGGCTATCTTCTCGTTCCTTTCTTGCATTTCCAGATCCTTCATTGTTCTCCCCACTACTTTTGCACAATCCGCACCTTCCATGATCCTATCATACCATTCTCTCACCGACCACCCACATCTCTCATATACTTTATCTTTTTCCTTCATCTATTTATTCCCTGTCTTTCCCTGTCAATTCAGTAACAATAAATATCAAGCAAATAAAAAAAATGTAATATAATGAATTTGTTTACTTTCTTACTCAATTTTGTAGTCAGCATTATACAAAAAGGTAAATTATATTATGCAATTAATTACATAAATGAACAAATCTAATAAGTACAAATTCAGATAATTAATAAAATGCATTCGAAATTAATATACAATTATTATTTGTGTCTTTGAAAAACTAACTCTACTCGGGATTCGAACCCGAGTCTCGCAATTGCCAGTCGGATATTCTAATCACTTAAACTAGCGGGGTGATGATTTCAAAGAGCCAACAATCTCTATATGTGTTAAACATCCGTACACGACGCTTACGATATTTTTCTATTATAAACAAGTATTGCAGAACACGACATTGCCGTCGGCTCATTTATTATGTGTCTTTCGGGCAGGTGGCTTATTGCAGAATTCTTCCTATCAAAGCAGGATTGTAATTTTTACTTTTTGTATATACAGCTTTTTGTATATTTTATTCTGTTCTTTATAACATAGGATATGCTTTCGCATGAGATTATACGGGGTTGGGTTAGAAGTCGCTGGTATTAATTATTACAATTAAGTACTTACACACTTTAGTGATATACGCAATAACATGTTGAAATAATTTTTGTTTATGTAATATTTATAACTTCATATAAATGCTTCTATTCGCGATTTTAGTTTACACACAATATTTTGTGAAGCTAATTATAATGCAAAAATTATTAGATTGTTCCATGCCATTTTCTCTTAGCAAAATAACAAATGTTAATCATTTATTTTCTGATTGGATCTTTGGTTTTTTCGTGGGGTTTTCCAGAGTGTCGGTAGAATTAAATGGGTGAATGTTTAACGCACATGTTATAATTTGATCCAACCAGTGGACATGACAAAGGCGTGGAAAATGATGTGAAATGTATTGCTAAAGATGCGATGAAATTTTATGACGTAGGAAATTAATTTGTCGTGATGACGGATTTATTCGCTGCCACCGAAAGAACAATGTAACAAACATCGATGATGCTCTTCTTGCGTTGCTCTGGTGTTGGATCTCTGCCATCTCCGTAGTCTCGTTGTGTAGATGTTGGTTTGACCTCTTCCTCTGACGTTCACTTAATGGCTTCTCCAAAGATTTGTCAAGAAAGGTTTGTAAAAAGTTGATGTGACTGAAAGAAATAAGAAGTGAGTGAAGAGAGTACAAAAAAATCGGCAGAAAATTAGATGATGTAGTTGATGTATACCTGATTAGTTGATTGTAGAATATTTGATACTGACTGAGGTGAATGTAATTTAATTTAAATAAAATAACATAAGATTTAGATTTGTTGATGGCACTTACTTAGAACAAATCAGATTCCGGAGTGCGAGTTCTCACTTAATAGGAATAATTTTGATCATTTGATGGTGGCTTAAGCTAGCGGAGGCGTGCGATTTCTCACTTGCGCCTGAGGAATACTAGATGAACTAATTTATTTGATGTTAATTCTCTGAGAAAAAGGTGCTTCGGACGGGAAACGTGGGATTCTTTGGTATTGGCCATAAAAAATGTCGGGGCTTGAAATAACTTCTGCTAGAAAAATTTTCATTGGTTCGAATTTTGCCCAATAGAAATTTTTCCCTGACCGTTAACAAATATAAGGATTAAAATTGCTCTATTTTGTTGATGATAGCATAAGTGTCGGAATATGTAAGCGGTAGTAGTACACCAAAATCTTGGAAGCATTGTATTGAAAACGTCTTCTAAAAATACGTTGACGTAATATCCGATCGTATTTGTCCTAAGCACCAAAGGTGCAATGTGAAATTAGGTTTATTGCAAATAAGCAGTAGGAAAAGTTCGTTACGCTTTTTGTTGTAAGAAACTACTACTAAATCACCACAAATGCGAAAATACCTATACATTTGAAGAAAGCGTTCATATATTATGCATATATTTATAAGAAAGCGTTCATATATCTGCAAATATAAGGCATTCCTGTTTCAGGTTTATTACTTGTTACCTTGTTATAAACAAAGTTTAGTTACTTTTAAATGCGACGTAGGCACGTTTATTTTATTTACCTAAAATTTAGTTTTGTTTTTGTTTAGTTTTAGTGGGCTCCGTAAACGAATCCGTAACTTGATTGACTCAGAGGATAGTGATTTCTATCTTTAATCCTAATAAAGAAACAAGTAGTTCCCGCTCTGGGTCCCTAGACGATTTAGAATATAATCTCCTAATTGATAATATTCCAGTTACCGATTCACCTATTGATTCAGAGCAGGCTGGCGGAACAGCAGCAGACCCCAATAGCGAAGAATAAGACGGATATAGAAATAGAGCCAACGGTGTTCCCATTTACTGGCGTAAAGGAAATCAATGTTAGTAAGCTTCCCCTTAATCCAGGTCGAATAGATTACTTTAACGCTTTTTTTTTGACAAAGGGATTTTCGGCAAAATTCGAAAGGAAACCAATAATAGGACAAGTATAATATTTGCTTCCAAAAAAATTTTTACATGCGTTAAAGGTCTGTATGCTTTTCCTACGCTGATTGGATATTGTTGACATATATTATTCTCACGGTTTTTATTTTTTAATTAACTAATGAAATAGAAATCGAAAATTGAAATCGAAAATTGTAATGAAAAGGGTATTTTCTTAAGAATTTTTTGTAAAAATTGAGGCAAGGTGGACACGTGTTCCTAGCTTAGGTTATAGCTGTTATCAACACCTTTTCTAATTCCAAATATAGGCGTAAGGTCTCATTGCATCGAACTACGAATCCGATACTTGTCCATTACGCAATGAATGTCCCGACAACCAGTTCTCAAAACTTTTCATTTAAACGTTTATTGGATGTAAGTTTGCGAATATTAAGGTGTTACACTTTGAATTATTCGCTGTATACACATATGGTATAATAAATTGTATCAGTTATGTGTTATG
Source organism: Adranes taylori (assembly GCA_009867245.2). Taxonomy (NCBI): domain Eukaryota; kingdom Metazoa; phylum Arthropoda; class Insecta; order Coleoptera; family Staphylinidae; genus Adranes; species Adranes taylori. Next base: position 3,486 of record WYDF02094838.1, on the reverse strand, counting down.
CATTTTATGTGTGACGAATTAACACCTTTACACATTGAGATGAACCATCAATGTATACCAATGAAGTCTATTCGGTTTTTTCTTAGAAGCATCGGACCATCATAAAGATGGCCAAAGTTACTTCTACAGAATTGGTTGTCGGGGCATTCATAGCGTAATGGTTAAGTGTCGGATTCGTAGTTTGATGCAATAAGACCATGCGCCTATATTTGGAATAAGAAAAGGTGTTGATAACACCTATAATCCTATGCTAGAAACACGTGTCCACCTTGCCTTAATTTTTACAACTAATTCTTAAAAAAATACGCTTTTCATTACAATTTTCGAAATTAACACCTTCTTAATTAAAAATTCATCTTACTGCGAAGAAAGTAAATACTATTTACATTTCTTCTTTTTTTTTTAACACAACAAATCCTATTATTTGAACTTGTATTGATAATATTTATTATTTGATTCTGTCAATAAACTTTGATTGTATAATGTAATGTCTAAAATGTTTATTTGATTGTTTTGTTCTGTATCGTGTCTAAATTTTATTTTTGGATGTATGCTGTTAAACGTATTTAGTATGTCTTTTGTTTTGTTGATAGATATAGCTGTTATGCAGTCATCTAAGTATCTTTTAAAAATTCCGGTTTGAATTTTAGCTTCTTTAGGGCTTTTTGTTCTGTGTCTTCTAGAACTATTGATGCAATAATGCTTGAAATAGGTGATACCATTGGTAGTCCAACTTGTTTTATAAATTGGTTGTCAGATTGAAAATATGTAAGTTCTATTTCGAACGCTTCTAAAAACAATGGTTTTATCAAGTCTGCATATGGTTGTATTACATTCCTTTGTTTGCTATCTCTATTGTAGATTAGTGTACATTGATACGACATCTAGTGATATTAGTATGTGGTTAGGTGGTAGTGTGGTTTTATCTACGATTTTTTTTAAATCCCATGAGTCTTTAATATATTGGTTTGTTTGGTATGTTATGTTTTTAAAATGTTGCTGAGGAATTTTGATAGTTTGTAAAAAGGACTTTGTACAAATGATACTATTGGTTTTAGGAGTACATTCTCTTTGTGTAATTATGGCATTACGTATATTTTTGATGGTTGGCTGTTATTTATTTTTAGTTAGTTTGCTGTTTTTTCAGATATTACATTACAATTGGGGAGTTTTTTTATTTTTGATATTTGATATGTCTATATGTTTATTTTTGATATGTGTTTTGATCATTAAGTAATTCATTTAATTTATTATTATATTCTTGTTTGTTCATTATTACAGTTTTATTTGTTTTGTCTGCTCTTAATATTAATATATCTGGATTATCTTTTAAGAATTTTTTTCTATTATTGACATTTTGTTGTAATTGCTTAGTTTCTTTTAAATTTTTTTTTAGTTTTGTTTTGATGATTTTGTAAATAATAATAAATAAATAACCTTTATTGGCATACAATCATTTACACTCGGACGATAATAATAACAATACAATATAAAATTAGTTATAAAATAAAACATTCTTCTTAAACTTATCACAATCAAATTCCGAAATGAACATTAACCAGAGAAAAAAACCCCGACAAAAAAACCAATAATAAAAAAAAAATAAGAAAAAACAATTTTCCCCACCTTTTTTCCTTTTTCTTCCCCTTATCTTTTCTATTTCAACCCTTATTATTATTATTATTATTTCCTTGATTTCTAAACCTTTTCCCTCAATCCCCTTTCTTCATCTTTCCATTCATTGCCACTTTCCCTTTAACTCTCTCTACCTAATCCCCCAGGGATGAAATGACCTGATACGCTGCTTCTTTGACTTCCTTTCTATCCGCTTTATCTTCTCCACTATTTTCTTCCCTTTACCGCTCTGCCCTAAACACCTCCTCCAATTTCTTGCTTCCTCCCTTTCCTCCTTCGACCATCCAATCAATTCGCACTCATTCGCCCAATGCTTCCACGTTTCCTCCATACCCCCACATATCCTACATTTTCTTTCACTCTCTCTCATCCAATATCTCCCACACCTGAACCTTGCTATCATTTTCTTCACTTCCATACTCATTTCAGCCTCCAGATAACTTGGCATCGCTCCTACTATTTATATTTCCTTATACCTTGCGTTATATCGCGAACCTCTTATTTTCTCCCTTCTCTCCTGCATTTCCATGTTTTCTCCCTTCATGATGATTTTATGTTTGTTATGTTGCATCTAATTGTATCTTTTTCATTATTATTTACATGTTCTATGTTTGTTTAGATTTGTGTTATGATATTTTCGTATGGTATTTGTTTACTTGTGGGTACAATTGTGAATTTTGGCCCTAATGCTAGTAATTTTTTTGTTTCTGAAGAAATTGGTTGGTTTGATAGATTTGTTATCCATGAGTTGAATTTTAGTGTATTTTCATTTCTTTTATTAGTTTATGGATTTTTTTGATTTTTACGAATAGTTCCTTTGTTCTTCTATTTTCGAAATTTAAGAAAAAATTTATTATATTTTGAGGGATAATAGAAAGAATTTGATTGATGTTTACTTTTAATTCTTTTTTGTGATGTTTTAGATTATTATAATTGTCCTCTATTGCTAGATTTAGAACAGCTGTTGAAATTTTACAAATGTCTGATTAAATTTATTATTTATATTATTGTTTTCTAAATGTATGTGCTTGACATTAAAATTTAAGTAGGTTGGCATGATTGAATTTGTTCTGCATTTTAATTAAAAGATCTTACGGTTTTTCTCCTTTGCTATTTTTTCTATCAATGATGATATCTTCTTTACAACTTGAACTACTTTCCTTCCGTAATCTTCTAATATTTTCTTGTAGAAGATCATGTTGGAATTTTGCAATGTTTTTTGCATGTCAAAACTCGACAGGAACTTATATAGGTACTACAGGACAATACTTAGAAATCAGATACTTACAATACTTCAAACAAATGTCTAATAGACAAATGTCTATTAGGCAAGGTCTATTAGGCAAAGCCTATTAGGCAGAGTCTATTAGACAAAGTCTATTAGGCAAAGTCTATTAGGCAAAGTCTATTAGGCAAAGTCTATTCGACAAAGTCTATTAGACAAAGTCTATTAGGCAAAGTCTATTAGATAAAGTCTATTAGGCAAAGTCTATTAGGCAAAGTCTATTAGATAAAGTCTATTAGGCAAAGTCTATTAGACAAAGTCTATTAGGCAAAGTCTATTAGGTAAAGTCTATTAGGCAAAGTCTATTAGGCAACGTCTATTAATCAAAGTATATTAGACAAAGTCTATTAGACAAAGTCTATTAGGCAAAGTCTATTAGGCAAAGTCTATTAGGCAAAGTCTATTAGGCGACTATTACACCACATCGCTAGCCGCGGAAACTAGACCACATCGCTAGCCGTGTCAAAGCCGCGGCAAATGTCACTAGTGGTGGCGACGCCACGGGCGCCTCAATGCGGAAAGTGGGGAAATCGGCACCGTAGCAAAGATAAGACACAAGTGGGGGC
>WYDF02094827.1:0-10794 GCA_009867245.2 Adranes taylori | reverse complement strand
ACTTACTTACTTACTTACTTACGTTATCCAGCCATTGGGTCCTTGGACTTCTCCTCATACGCCGTCTACCTGGGTTCCCATTGAAGACTTTCAGCTCTCTGATCTCCATATTTTTTCGAATTCACCATAAAGTACCCTTGTTCACTGGTCCATAGACTTTCCTAAGTATTTTCCTTTCCCATTTGCATACCAACTCTTTGTGTCGTAGTCCAAGTCTATGAACCATTCATGACAAGATCTCACTACTGTACAATAAACAGTCAGCTTCAGATTCCTACTAAGACTTGCTGAATACTTTGCTGAAGGCCAAGTAGCTTTTATTAACAGCTTCTGCTATCCTAGCAGGTTTTATCAGTTACCATTGACCCTAGATATTTAAAGATCTAACAGCGTTCATATTGCTGCTCATTCACATTTTCTCTTTTCTCTACATCATTATACCTGGATGTTAATATATACTTGGTATTTGATTGATTAATCATCAATCCCATCTGTCTTTTTTTAGTTTTTCCAACTTCTCTTCCAAGTCCTGTTGCCTCCTAGATAGCAAATTAATATCATCTCCATATGCAAGGTCTTGTGTCAATCGATTAAACAATGTTCCTGGATTACTCTCTTGTATCTTTCGCATTACCCTCTCCAAAGCAATATTAAACAACAGGGTGAAGAGTACGTCACGAAGGAAGCAGAATGCGGGTTTTGAAGTTGGCGCAGCAGTCAAGACCTAGTCCTTGCAATAAGGCAAATTAGCGAGAAGGTTCTTGAACATGATGGAGAGGCTCATGTTTACTACCTGGGCCTGGAAAATGCGTTCTATAGGGTCCCATGGAGAGAAATATGACGAGGGTTACAAAACCGCAAAGTGGAGAGCAGTCTTGTCAAAGCCATCAAGACTATTTATCAGAACTGCAGAAACCAGTTGAGAACAGCTGGAGCAACCTCAGTTGAATTTAATACGAGTGCGAGTGTGAGACTAAGAGACACTCTGTCCCCTTACCTCTTCATCGTACTCATAGACGACATCATCAAGAGCTATAAGGACAGAGTTAGAAGCTTTACTGTGGGCAACTGGAGAATTAAACCCATTGCAATATCGCAGCTGACCTTTGTCGACGATGTGGCACTATTAGCAAAGAACGCAATGATCTTGCAATACAACCTAAAGGTCTGGGATAAAGAAATGAGTGCTAAAAACATGGCGATCAGCACACTGAAGACGAAGTCTATCGTTATCACTCAACACCCAAAGCAGCACACTATCCGACTAAAGGGACAAATCCTAGAACAGATAGATTCCTTCAAGTACCTTGGCGCTACCATTTCCCAGGATGGAAAGATCGACCCAGAACTCAACAACCTAACAGCGACGGCAGACAGGCTGTTTCATGCCATCGGAAAGTAGACAGGAATACTACCCGGACATGGTGAAGACCAGACTACCCGGAATACCCTAAGTGCAAAACCCCTCAATGTGATTATAGGAGAAATTCCTATTGCATTTTAAAATGCATTTTAAGTATTCCTATGCATTTTAAAATTCAACTAATTTGTAAATTTATGAAAAAACTGTAAAATATTAAAAAATACGTAGAAGAGACATGTTAATTAATTGCTTGTTTAAACTACGATTTGTATAAGTTGCTTACGTATATATCAAAAAGATTTACATTCATCAACGCGTAACTCAACAACACAAAACAGTAATTACTATCCTCGCAATGGCATGATTATTTATGTATCTCGTTCTGTTAGAAACCCATACAGTATTTATTAGAATCGAAATCATCATCGCTTTGCATCTAACGCGGTATGCAAGTCGGTGCGATATAAAAATGGGTGCGGTATGCCAATGGTCGATGCGGTAATTCCAATTCGCCTATGCTATAGAAATCGTTTGTTGTTCATGAATATGTTCCACTGAAACCATAATGAACAATGAACCATGCATTGTTTGTGATTACTATGTATGCTGTGTGTAAATGCCTTCTACTACTGCTACCATTACATGCGAGTATATCTTGCTGCTTCCACGAAGATAGAAAACTGTGCTAGTGTGGCCGCCAAAAAATTTGATACCGGAAATATTGACGCTTCACTAACTGGCAATTCGTTGAGCTTTCTATAGTCTACGCAAAATCTAAAAGTCACATTTATCTTTTTGATCAAAAGGATGGCGAGTTAGATGGTTCGATCATTCTATTGCTCAACATTTTCTCTATTTGCCGAAGAATTATCTTCTTTCTTCATTAGATACTCGATACGGTTTGCTTACTTCACACTTTAACGGTTTGACACACAATCACACACACAACGGTGCATGATCCACAGGGGCGCCGGCCCCCATTGGATCTTCGTGAAGATCGGTGCATATTCCTGAATGATTTGCATGCGTTTTCCATTTGGGATGTATTTGTCATATTTTCTCATTGATATCCATTTCAGATGTATTTGTAGCCGATGTTTCTTGCATCGTAACCGAAATTGATGCATCGCCGACGAAAATCGAATATGACTTCGCTGAGTCATAGAATTCCCAATCTCACATCGTGTCGTAAATTATCGGCATCAGTGAATTCGGCCTGATGATGTACCTCAAAGCAAGCAATGCTTTCACTTAGCATGGTTTCTTGTGCTGATACCAGTTTGATGATTGTTGAATCATCAATGAGCTGGCTCATTGATGACTCAACATCCGGCCTCTGGTCCATCCGGCGTGGATGAAGTTGTCTGAAGCTGCTGTATCTAATAAAGAATTAATTTGATTTAATTGTATTTGTATTCGAATTTGTGACAGTTCCATATTTTCGATGGAGCTCACTTGAATCTGTGTTACCCTCCCTTGTGTCGCCTCTTGTGGCTATTTATAGGTATGATGCTTTACTACTAAAGGGGACGGTCGACTGCCATTGCGGCGGTACCTTGACCGTTTCCCGTTGGTGTATTTAGATGAACTTGACCTTGTTGCTGTTCGCGGTAACGAATCTTTGTCTGAAGGATTGGACAATCTTTATGCCAAAACAAATTAATAAAAAAATATTTATGGATTCCATGTATTATAAGTTCCAAATGGAAACAAGTTCCTTTCATTTGAAGTCGCGGTACATCGCGTTCCAAACATATACCGCGATAAAAACACCGTTCTTTAAGGAACAAAACTCATCACTACTTGAAAGCACACAACTATATCTTGCCAATGTTTTATACGACCCGTCCAAAAATGTTGCGTCAAATTAAACAACTAGAGCACTGTGTTTTAGAAATAATTAAAAAGTTTGTACAAGGTGTTAATTACTGACTTAAAATTTAAATTAAACAACAGGTAAAACCTTGTCTCTGGAAACCTTCCAAAATATACACACCAATCCTAAGTTCTTCATGTTATTACTAATCTGAAGTGGACATACGGCAGTTTTCTTTTTGTTAAGTTACTGTATGCAGTAAGCAGGTAATGTCTGGAGCCTGCAGGTTCTTCAAACCAATAGACTCTCAAGCATTGCACCATCACACATTTAAGCATAAAAAATCAGATTTCATTATATTATATTATATTTCTTTTGTATAGCCATTTGTCAAGGATATCATAAAAGCGGATCAGGTAGCTGATGAAACTATTATCTACTAACAGGAGACATCTAGGGTATACGATCCACAGATCGTATACTCCTGGATGGTTGCAGTAGATATTTTATATTAACATTTGTTATGGGGTATCGCAACGATGGAAACTACGGCTATTATACTCCTGGATACCCCCAAGCAACATGTATTTATATTTACATTCTTAGCTTCCTAACAGGTCGAGTTAACTATAAAATGAGCACTACGCTGATTATGCTCACAGATAATTCACCAAAAGCTTTTGATACCGGTTTTTAATTAATTTGATTAGTTAACAATTACAACAATAAGCAAATCTCTAATAATTCACCAATTCAATAAGTAATCCGCCAATATAATATATAAATTGCCTAATAGAATCTAATTTGACTTTTTTTAAACAAATGTAATACACCAATTAATAAATCAAGTTAGTATTTAATACGTTTAAAATAACACGCAGATCCTGATAAGAAGACGTGCGAAAAATATATCGTCAAACAAAGCCGGCCCGCATAGAAAAACATATCAATACTTATACATACGCCAAATCTTCTAACGTGTTTATAACATGCTATAAATTCTTTGGCCAAAAAGCTAGCAAGCAGCGCCTTTATCTTTTGTGTTTTTATATTCGTAAGTACGACTTTTTTTACAATTCAGTTATTTTAAATGGCGATTTATAAGTAGTTCTTTACAAAAAAAAAACGTAACGAACTTTTCCCACTGCTTATTTGCAATAAACCGTTGCATTTTGCACCTTTAGTGTTTACGACAAATTCTATTAGATATCCATTCAATGTATTTTATCAGAAGGCGTTTTGAATGCAATGCTTCTAGGATTCTGGTGCGGTAAGACTACTACTACTACCCTATACACGTTTCACCACTTATGCTTTCATCAACTAAATAGAGCAATTTCAATTCTTAACTATTTTAACGGTCAGGAAGAGATTTTCTATTGGGCGAAGTTCAAGCATACCTAAAATTTTCGAGCCCTTTTTGCGCTTTCGCTTTTTTTTGCGACAGACGCCGTGGAATGTCACCGGGTTCGGCAAAACGCCAGAAGCAGCTTTTTCTCAGAAAATTCGCATAAAAAGAACTACTCTAGCTCAGACAATCTGCAGGCGAATTTTGTGTGTTAATTCTGATAGTTCTTGAGTACTTTCGCACTTCTCAATCAGAAATAATTCATATTTTATTTAAATTAAATTACCTTCATCTACAGTCAATAACAAAAATTCTACAATCATCAAGTCAGGTATATACCTATACTACCTCATTATTTTCTGCTTAATCTTTTGTACTTTCGTCACTCACTTCTCATTACATTCATTCATATCAATCGGTTATTATAACCCTGCCTTGACAAATCTTCGTCAACGAGAAAGCAATGAGAGCCACTTCAACGGAATAGGTCAACCAACCTAACGCCTAACGCACCGGGAGAACAGAGATGGCAGAAATGCAATTCCTGACGCACGAGAAGAGCATCATCGACGCCTGTTCCGTTATTACCTCGGCGTTATTAAAATAAATAAGAACAGCGAATTCTAACCTAACCCTTTATAATCTCATGCAAGAGTAAATTTTATGTTACAAATAAACTGGATAAAATGTAAAAGGCAGTATAGTACTTAAAAGTAAAAAATACGATCCGGCTTTGTTAAGAAAAAGTTCGTTACATAATTATGGCGCCCAACGTGGGGGAAGTGATCGACAGAATTATGGTAACTTTGTTTGGTATCATCAATAAGAAGTGTTTACATACAGAGAATATCTGGAGGACGGGAATCTCGTTAGGCGTCCTCCCAGATATTCCCAAACGCAATACAATTTTGATGTACAATGTAATCAGAAGACATTTGTTGAAATTATTATTTAAATGCATTGTAAATATTTTTTATATTATTTATTATCAACTGTATCATAGCATTTCTTTGCGCATCGTCAACCCCTAACAAAGAAATCCTCTTAAGAATAAATTTCTGGAAAGAAAAATATCACCCAGAAACAATTAAAACACGGCAAGCAAATTATTCTTATTTATTACTCGTTTAATTTACGTAAGAAAAGAATAGCAAAACAATTTAACATGTTAAAACGAAGTGCAGAATACAAACGCTGCATTCTTGTCTTGACCTAGTCAGTTAAAAGTCCAAACTAACATATTGTTGCAAAAGAAAATATACCGATTATTTTATTATATATGACTAATTTATAATAAATCGAGATTTTTATTCAGAACGTTAACCAGTGTGTCTCAATTTCAATAATCAGCCTTGTATAGTTTACTCAGTGGAAAAAGCTTGAAAATAAGTTTGACAACATTAAGTATTAAAATATGTTTGTAATTAAATTAATATTTATTATCGCTACTACATAATGTATATGTGTTTCGTATAAGTCGGTAACAATATGGTTATAACATTGTAACCAAATTTATTTAATTTAAATAAGAAAAGCTAACTTACCGGTCCCATATTAACAAATCCATGTTTTCTCGCAACATATTCAGCTTCTAAAGCATCCACATTTCTCCGAAAACGGACCAGAAATGAATTACTAAACAGCTGTTGTCCCGTACTACCCGTACTTTTCGATTTGCCTGCTTGCGTTCCAGTAAAACCTACGCTCAATACGATGAAAAATATTAACGCATACATGACTTTTTGGACTGAATTTTTCTCAAAGCGACATTGTAGCGTTTCCAATGTATTTCGATAATTTGTACGCCATTCGAGAGGCGTCGCTGACTGATAACTCGCGGCGGCGTCTTTTTGTTTGTACTTAGCAATTAGATACATCGAGATGAACTGATTGTTATGTTTTGCTGACGCTGTTTGGCGTTCAGAATTTACTAGTGCGATATCTTCATTGGTAGCGACGTTATCAATCAAGGTTACCACTTTTGTGTAAACGATACTTTTAGTTGGTATCAAACAACTTTTTGCTGGGCTATAAACCGATTAACGAACGAGAAATGTCTTTGAAGTTTAATATGAAACAGAATGCACTAAACATTTTGGCACATTATGCACCCACTCTTGATGCTAATGACAAAAAAATCGAGGAATTTTATCGAACTCTCGAAGTGGTAATAAATAAAATACCGAGCAAAGAAATCTTGATATTAACGCCTCCCAATTCTGCATCGAAAATATGCTCGCTATGACCAATTCGATGTATGAGAATCACAAACGTAGATTAATACACATGGAAATCTGATGCACACACGAGGAACCAAATAGATTACATCTTGATTAAACAGAGATGGAAATCCTCGGTAAAAACACCGAAAACGTTACCGACTGCAAAGTGTGGAAGCGATCGTCAACTGCTGATCTGTAGACGAAGAGAAATAAAAAGTCTGCCCAAGCTCAGCGATGAGCAGGTTACATTTACAGTTTAACGTCATTCGCAAAATCGAATCTCAGCTCAAAGAACATCAAACAAAAAATACTGAAGCTACGAGTATATGGCAGATTGTAAAAAAATCTCTAGTCACAACTTTAGAAGAAACACCTCAAGAAGACCAAAATACTGTTTAACAGCCCTGATTAACAACGGAAACAACAGATCTGATTCGGGAACGAAGAAACATGAAATCTTGACAACAGTATAGATTTAGAACTATACCAATCGTTAAATCGGGAGATACAAGCTGCTACGCGCAGAGACAAAAATAAATATCTGATGAATGTTTGTATAGAAATTCAGATTTTCTCTGATACCAATACCTCCTAAGACCTGTTCAAGAAGATACGTTGTATCACTCAGGAGTTCAAACCCCGACATTGGGCAATTCAAGATCAACATGATTGTTTGAATAAAGAACTAGACCAAATTAAATCGGTGTGGATTACGGCGGCAATCTGTAAGCTGACCTGAATACTATTTGTGAAGACCTGGAGAATTATGAGGCAGAACCGGATATACTGTTAGATGAGGTGAAAGTCGCAATTGATAAATTAAGAGAAGGTAAAGCAGTTAGGAATCGACTGAATATCCGCAGAGGTCTTGGTGCCTATTGACGAAAGGGGGCAAAAAATCTTGCACACATTGTGTCACAAAATTTGGAAAACATATGTATGGTCAGAAAACTGGTCAACTTCAGTATTGCTTCCCCTACATAAGAAAGGATCAGAAATAGTCTGCAAAAACTATCGTCTGATAGCCCCAAAATCACATTCTAGCAAGGTTGTACATTCTCCAAGCGAGACTACAAGCCTCCCGGCTACTTCAAATAGCTCCAGAACAAGCTGGATTTGTGAAAGAACGGGGTCCTCGAGAATAAATTCTAAATGCGAGACAGTTTATAGGAAAGGCCCGAGAATACTCGGTACCGATGTATCTCTGCTTTGTAGATTACGAGAAAGAGTTTGATAAAGTTCGTTGGCCCAGGCTATGGACGACTTTAGCAGAATTTGGAGTACGATGTCATCTTATCACTCTCGTCAAAAGCCTGAAAATTCGCAGGCAGTCGTTAAAATCGATAACACATTATCCGAAAAATGTTGCATTAGGCAAGACGTTCATCAAGGCTGGGTACTATCACCTCTACTCTACAACATATATAGCGAAGTAGTGATGCGACGCACTTTAGAGAAGATACTCTTCTAATAGCTATCCAAAGACTGGAAAACGTAAGCCGAGGTTATGGGTTCAAAATAAATGCCAACAAGACGAAAGTCATGACAGTAGACCGAGATAAACAAAATCAAAGGCAACCTACAAAAATAGGAAACTTTGTAGATGTCGAAAAATTTATTGTGTTAGGGCTCCATGGTCTATTAGTCCGGCTCTTGGGTATTGGAAAAAAAGGCGGCGAAATGAAATTGCCCGCTCGGCCATGCTAAAGGTAACAAAAATCTAGAAACATCAAAATATCAATCAAAGACAAGCCTTGTAAACGCCTTAGTTTTTCCGGTTTTTTCGTACGCTTCAGATACCTGGTTTATCCGTTCCAACGACAGGAGAAGAATAGAGGCGTTTGAAATGTTAGTCTGGTGCAGGATGCTGTGAGTTACCTGAACGGATACCTGAACGGATAAAACAACAAATGCCTCCTTCTTAAATGAGGTCAAACCGGTACAAAAATTTTCATCGATGACATATGGACGAATTTTGAAATTTTTCGGGCATATCTCTCGAAATGACAGCATGAAAAAACTTGTTGTTCACGGAAAAGGAAACGGGGCGGTTCCCCAACTAAGTGAACCAATATTATTTTGAAACTAACAGAAAGTAGTTTCAATAAAGCAGCGCGCCAACACAAACAGTTGCATAAAATAGCAGCCTTAAAGGAATGATTCATGATCAAGAATTCATTCTAAAACACTTTTAAAAACTTTAAATTTGAGAATCCTTAAACCTGAGCTTCTCTTCTTCCAGTGTCTCCCTTCAGGTGCGATTAGTGGTATTTTATATTTTTAAGCCACGATAATACATGTCTAACTGGTGTTATCTATCCCTCCATTTTTCCTTCCCTAATTAGAGTGCCAAAGTGCCACATATTCCTCCTTAGTACAAATTCCCTATTTTTAGTCATCAGATTTAGAATCTATGTTCGACGTTCTGAAAAGATTTGTCGGAATAAACTCGTTTTGAATGCTTCTAATTCTCTTAATAAACTTAGCTTACATAGTTCTAATGTCATTAGTATTATCACCAAAGGGCTATAACATAGCCCATCTTCGTAGATGTTACATAGAGACTCCAGTTCAATCATATAATAATCAAGTACACGTCAAGGGTCACATTTTGTGACCCTTGTAATGAAATGGTAAATAACTTATAAATATATAAGAAACTAGGTAAAGACAAATAATAATATAGTGTAAATTTACCGATAAACGACAAGGGTCACATTTTGTACCCTTCAATAAATGGGTACAGTGAGTGATTGACAATAATTATATAAGAACTTCTCTGCGGAATATTGCTACATAGTACTTCTCGATAAAGCACTTGGTGTGTTGATTTCCTGCTGATTTCGTCCAGCAATCTACGTGTTTTTGAATGGTCCAGTTATTTATTGCTTCTCTGTTGGGACTAGCAAGTATCCCTAGAGCTGGCCTGGCCCAGTGAACTTTGTGCTAGATGCCTTCTTTGCTAATGCATCTGCTATTTCATTGCTTACAATGTCTCTGTGTCCTGGTGCTCATATCAGCGTAACTGAGTTAGTCATAGCCAGTCTGCATAGTGCATTGATGCATTCGTTCGTCAGTCCAGGCACGTTTCTAATATTATTGGCATAGTACCCTCTGACAGTCACTTACTAAAACAAAAAAACCTTGTACCGCCTTTCTGAAACCCTTGAACCGCCTGTGAGCCAGATTAGAGAAGATTCTGGAAAGTTTAGACAATCTTTCCTTCACACACCTGAGCCTATAACGACCCCATCGTTGCTGCATGTATTGTAGACTATTTTAGAAATTTCGGCTTCCCCCTCCGCTTGTATCATCAATTCTAATAGCACTTGAAGCACCGCTTTTCAGGTCGTTTTCTTAGATCCTGTTGTTCCACGGCACGCAGTTCTCTCTATGAAGGACAGTGTCTGCCTTGTCATGAACCTAAATAATCTTTTCACACCACTTCACCTTAAATGAAATACGAGACTTCGGAAGAAATAAAGTCTTTGTATATTCTGTATTAGATGCCTAACTTGAAGTTTTATTACATAAGAATGGCCTCAGTTTCAGATACGTAGATATATTTTGTTCGATACAGATATATTTGATACAGATATTCCGTAGAAATTCAATATGCTCAACGAACATTTCTTTTCAAATATCAAACATATTGCTATTAAATAAATCTTAGGTAAATAGTAGGTAACCTTAATTCATATCAGAAACGGAGCTTCAACGTCGCGACGCAGGCGTCTATTTGTTGACGTCATATTCATTGATTTTCATGACAAGATTTTACACTAACTCAAACAGTAGCGTATCACGATATTTTATCTCACTTTTTCGTTGTCGCACTTTTTTTTTATCTACCACTTTGCAAACATTTTATGTATTCGCAATAAATCTCTACATCAATTTTATATTTGTCGACTTAGATCGTTATTTTTATTATTTGTACTTGACAGGACCGCACTGGTTAGCACTAACTCTATTATTGCTTCAAATTTTTATAATTATTAAACGATGTGATCGGATAACATATCCCATATATATTAACTCAAAT
>WYDF02094816.1:0-10794 GCA_009867245.2 Adranes taylori | reverse complement strand
TATATTGTATTCCAATAACGCATATTTAGTATAACCACTGAGCGTATTATTTCCCAAAATATGCTTCAAATCTAAATACTGTATTTATAAAAGAGTATAATTAAAAATAATGAAATAGTGAACCACGTTATATGAAAGAATCTTAGTAATTGTATGGTCTTTAATCTCTATATATAAAAAGATACGCTCGTTACACTGAGACTGACTGACTCACTGACTGATTCAGCAACCCCCAGCCCAAACCCCTAGACCTAGAAAGTTGAAAGTTTGGCAAAGACTTCTCATGACGTAAGCACCCACAAAGAGGGGATTTTTGAAAAATCGGTTGAAAGACTCTGTTGAAATCTATTGGACACATTTAAGACGAAATTTTAATTTTCAGTTTTTGAAGGGTTCAAAACTGGGGTAGAAAGTGTATAAGACAAAAATTAAAATTACCGTTTCTCAGATACTAATTAGCTTAGGAAGTTGCTATGTGGAAAGAATATTCTTCGTTATAATCCATTAGAAAAGCGAAATTTTGAATTTTAGATTTCCCTATACACTCCCTCACTGACTCATGAAGCCCAGCCCAAAACTCTACACCTAGAAAATTGAAAACTTCTACTCATGGTTTAAGCACCCAGTAAGAAGGGTTTTTTCGGAATTCGACCTCAAAGAGGGGTTAGACTTTTATGCTATTTCGGAAGCGGTTAAACATAGAAGCTTGAAATTCGGCTGAAAGACTCTATCGAAATACATTCGGAATTTTGATTTTAGTTTTTAAAGGGTTAAAAACTCTGGTCAAAGGATACGATAAAACAGAAATTATCGTATCTCAGAAACCAATTAGCTCAGGAAGTTGCAATTTGGCAAGAATATTCTTCGTTAAAATCCATTAGGCACGTGTAAGATAAGCTCTTGAAGGGGTAAAAACGGGGTCGTATTGAGCAAAAATTAAAATAGTCTTCCGAAACCAATTAACTTGCAGAAATTTGGCAGAAATATTCTTGCGGAGAGTAGAGCACATCAACTTCTACACCGTTCAATCGATCGCCATAAAAATTGATTTACATGACTGCGGAACTGCGCTGTACCGCCATACGCGCGGCTGCAGGCCTCAGCAATTGAGACTGCAAAGCTTGGAATTGCGGCAATGTGGGCAGAAGAGTTGTCGTTGATATGATATACGTTGACACGTTGATATTTAGAACACCGCAAGCGAATCTACGACGAGTCTTGCTAGTACTGGATAGTTAGCTTGTGCTAAATGAATGTTGGTTTCTTGTTTAATACTTTAGATCACATTTTTTAACCTATATTTCTATCTTTTATTTGAATATTGTTTTATGATGCATTTTATGTTGCAGCTAAATAAATGCATTGTGTGATACATGCTTAACGTATTAGCATGTAAGATAGAATATGCAATTTGTTACATTTCTCTGTGAAGAGATTGTATTACAAAGATAACTTACATAATTATGAAATCATTAAACGTATAAGTTTATTCGAATTTCTATGGACATCACGGTTTTTTTTTATAGGAACTACTCTTTGAATGACAAATTGTATATGTATCATCAGATTTTCATCTCTTGCTTCACTTTCTATTTCTTGGCATTGCTTTACATTTGTTGGTAAAAAATTAAACTACAATATTTATTCTTCTTTTAGTGTAATATTTGGGGAGCAAGGAAAATATCGGATGGGAAGGAGAAGAGATGAAAGAGAAGGGATGGGTCAAGAAGGGCAAGGCATGTATGAGAGGCGGTAATGGGGAAAGAAAGAGTTATTGTAAAGAGGTGAGGTGTATGGAAGACAGGTAACAAGAAGATGTGTGTGATAATAGAAGGGTAGGTACATAGCCTTACCTTACCCTAGGAAAATTGTTTAGAAGGGTTTATATAGAAGTGAAATGTTGTTGTATTTTAGTGAAGTAGCAGTGATTTATAGATTTGCATTTAATTTATGTTAAAAAAATTTATTATGTTTTTATTTGATATATTTCAATATATTTCAGTGTGGGTTGGGATATTACTTTTGATTTACTTCTGTAAATATGATGTAGTATTTGCCTTTATTATTATGTTTGTTTGTATGTTTTGATAATGTCTTATTGATTTCATATTAGGAATCTAGCAATGGGTTTTAGAAAACCCCACCCTATGGATAAGTAGTATAAAATCATGAAAGTGCATTAAAAGGATATACAAAGCACTTCAATAGTTATCAACAAATGTGGGTAATTAAAATAATAAAAAATTGATGTAAATAAATTGTAGAAAAGACTCGAATAAAAATGCAGGGAAAATGAGAGATACATAAAAAAATCTAACAGTTCAGGATTGATTGAGGATCAAGTTACGATCAAGTTACGAAAGAAGTTACTAAAGAGAAGTGGTATATATATTAAGGAAGATTTAACAAAAACAGAGAAGAAAATACAAAAGAAAATGAAAGATGAAGAACAAGAAGGCATGAAGAACAAGAAGAGTGGAAACAAATGGCTGAGAATTGGTTACAAGAAAGTGTGGGTGGGAAATCAATTGCGGATTTGGAACGAGGAAAAAGAAATATGGAGGGACTGGGGCTCGAAGAGCAGAAGAAATCAAAACAAACAATGGAAAGATAGGAAAGGAAAATGGAGTGCAGTTTAGAGAAGAATGAAAGGGAAGTAAATGAAGAGGAAAAAGTAATTAAAACTAATACAGAAACGAGTAGGAAGTAATGAAATATACAGTGTAGAAAGGAGAAAGAGTGAAAATATAAAAAATAGAGTGAAAAAGTGAATGAGAAATGTAGAAAGAATTCCTTATTTATTCTTTGGGGGAGGAAAAGTTGGAGTTTTCGGATTATGTTTTTTATGTTCTTTTTGTTATTTTTCTTTATTTTATGTTGCAATGTTTGTGATTGTAGTGTTTTGTTGTATTGTTATTTTGGTGTTTCGTTTTTACTTTACTGTTCTAAAATGAGTTATGGTAAGAAAGAATATTGTTATTGTTGTTATAAGTTATGACAATAAAAGTTTGTTTTCATTTGATATACTATCAGATTTTCATCTCTTCTTTCACTTTCTATTTCTTTACATTTGTTGCTAAAAAATTACACTAAAATATTTTATTAATTAAAAGCAAGGTTTCCCAAAACTCTATATAATTAACATTTAATGCCTCCAGCCAATGACATATGTTTCGGGGACACAATTACCCCTTCTTCAGAAGAACTGAACAAATAGCTAAGCTAATAACAGTAATTTGAGTAAAGCAAGTAAATAATACCTTCAGAATGTTTTTAATGCCATTGTGACAAAATTAATGTCATCACTTTTTCGTTTTTGAAAAAGAATTTATATTATTTTGTCTTAATTTAAATTAAACATTTATAAAATTTATTTTAGTTACAAAAGAAAAAGTGATGACATTAATTTTGTCACAATGCTATTAAAAACATGCTCATCTGTAGAAGGGGTAATTGTTTCCCCGAAACATATGTCAAGCTTAGGCATGGCTATATTAACTGTTTTTATTTATTCACTGGCTGGAGGAATTAAAATGTTAAGGAGTTTTTGGAAAACTTGCTTAAAATGAGGACTCCAACACAGAAACGCACAAAATTCACTAAAATATTTATTGTTATTGATTACGAATGTGGAGTCTTACAATGGGTTTTGGAAAATCCCACCTTATGACCACCTAATACCTATAGTATAAAATCATTTACAAAACTTTAGCAGTGATGTTTATAGAAAGTGACTTTTAGCAAAATTTAATTTTTTTGCTTCCTCACAAATTACACAACTTCACTCCATATCAATGAACACATCCAACGCTCAAGCCTCCTATTCAGGCAGAGAAACTTATCTGCGTTATCCTTCATGAACTCTACGACAAATGTTCTGTCATTCCAAAAAATTTGCCATTAAAAAAATGTTGTCAAATTTGTCAAAGACAATTTTTGTATTTGTCATGAGGAAAACCTCCGTGAACTTTTACAATAACATTGTTTTGGTTGTGATAATTATGACAAACACTATAAAAACATATCTACTAATAGAGAATTATTTCATCGGCGACCGAAACAAGACATCATATATATCCACTATCAGAATTTATCAATAAAATAATTTCAACGGAAACGTTAAAGGAACAAGAATGGCCAAGGTCTTGTTAATTCTACGAGCACTACATTTCCCAATCCCTTCCCAATTTATCCATCTTGAATATGACAAAAACTTATTATTTCATCACTTTCTTCTTTTAACGCAATCCTTCTGAAGTTTTTTTCTCCAGACTTTCTGCTGGCACCCAACACTGCTGGCACTCAATAATTTTTCTGGAACATTAGTGGAAAAGCAAAATGTAGATTATACAGAAAGAACTTCTTACAGACCAGCACAGATCCCAGATCTAATAATTAATCCCAGGACAAACCTGGTTAGGATTTAGGATTTTTTCGCAAAAAAATTCTTTTATTGTCGCAATCAGCGAAATTGCGCGACATGAATTATCCTGATTTTCCCTGTTCGTTAGAAAATCGTCAGATCAAAAATAATGTGGTTATTTTCGCTTTAGGCTTGTTTTGTTTTATTAAAAATAAAAGTGATCCATAGCAGAAAAATCAATTTCTACATGTTGTATTCGCAATTATTTTAAAATCAACTGTATCAAAACCACAAGTCAAATAAAATACAAATCAGTATTCCCGCAAAGCGTTGGGAAATGTAATAAAACGAGGAACAACAAAACGCGATATGATGAAAACTAGTGAAACTTGTTTTAAAAATGGACGATATCTTTTTACATCGCTTCACAATCGCCTCGAAAATAATAACAGATTCACATTTTCAATTAACTCTACCACGGACGAGCAATGAGCACGAGAAGGATGAGAGGACGCATGATAGATGGATGGGATTGATGAAAATCCTTTTTTAGCGCTGCTAAAAATATTTTTCAATATGCTGGTCGCAAGCCGGGATGCGTAGATTTTATAAAACCGAAAAGCTTCGTTGGATTTTGAAACGACAAAACTGTTACCGCGGTCCAATAATTTAGTATTGAGTATGATTTTTCATCAGGATTCAATGGCGTTCGTTTTGCAACGAATTAAGAGTAATATGAGCTAATCCGTCATAAATCTAAACTTGATCAATTAACCATCTTAATATAACTATGTAAGTTTCGAAATAGAAAATTTAAGGAACTAGAATAGAGTGATTGTAGTAGTTATGTAGAAAATAAATAAACTCTATTCTAAGAGGAATAAAGCGCATTGGATGGTCAACGGCAGCTTAGTGGAACTTATACCTACAACTCAAGAAGAGTTCGGGCTTCCCCAATCACTTCATTCCATGCTTCTCGATCAAGAGTTAAGTCGTCTTCACCTATGAACACGGAGTTTATGCAACTCATTTTCCCCTTCTTTCAGCCTTCTTGTCATCTTGGAAGTCGATGGAATTTTACATAATGAAGTCTTCCTCTTCTTACTTCTAATGATATTTGAGGTTCTTCATACAAGCTTTATAACTTTCTGGTATATCGTATTCGCCAGGTTCTGTTTCCCTGGAGGCTCCCTCGTAATGCATTCTCCCCTATTTTGGTGAACATCCATTGCTCACTATCATGGATGAGAACTGGTTAAGCTTCGTACTAAACTTTGTAAGAAAACTTTTTAAAATTTAATTAAATCAGCATAATTGAATTTTAACTGAAAGTTATTGCGCTAGATATATGAGTTAAAGTGACATTAAAATTCAACTCTGTGAATATCGTCTAATGTGTCTAGGCCTTTTGCAGACAGCGGATAACCGCGATGTTCTACATACGACGCTGTTAAATTCAATTGTCTTTAAATTTCCCAAAAAATTCAAAGATTACAAGAAATATCCAATTAAAATAACTACATCACTAAAAATTATTGTATTTTAAACAAAGCTACAATTTGTAAATACTAAATTTAAATAAACTGAAATTAATAGACTGAAAACAGCATAGCACGTACTAATCTACAAAAAAACGTGAAGATGCCTAAATGATAGGTAAATTGTTAAAACATTCAAAGTCAATTGGGTCATTGAGATCTTGTGGATCTGTTTTAACAGAATTAATATTTTCGACAATTTCAGCAATATCCGATTTTCTTCCATTTTCTTGTTCAAAAAATGGCCCAACTATATATTGGCCAATAACAACAATATATTGGCCAAACTGGAAGATCTTTTACTAAACGCTTATGGAACACTTAGCTTGTTTACGTAATTTAAAGTCTACTTCAAATTTTGCTAATCATCTCATGCAACGTATAGTCCAGAAAAGTTTTTCAATCCATTGCAATTTTTTAACAAGAGAAGAAAATTGCTTGTTGCTGAAATTTTCGAAATTATTAATTCCGTTAAAACAGATCCTTCAAAAAATGTCAACGACCAAATTGACTTCTGGTTCAAAATGGTTCTGATTTTTAACAATTTACCTATCATTTAGACCTTTTCACGTTTTTGTAGATTAATATATGCTATGTTGCCTTAAGTCTATTATTTTTAGTTTATTTAAATTTAGTCTTTACAAATTTCAACTTTGTTTAGAATACAATTTTGTAGATTATAATAGTTTTCTTAAAATATTTTTGGTGTCACAAAGCTATAATTTTTAGTGATGCAGTTTTTTTTAATTGTATACTTCTTATAATCTTTGATTTTTTATGGGTTTGAAAGATAATTGTAATTAACACTGTCGTATATAAGACATCGCAGTTATCCGCCTTGTCTGCAAAAAGCCTAGACATATTAAGCTATATTCACAGAGTTGAATTTTTGAATTAATGTCAATTTACTGTCATATATCTAGCGCGGCACTTTCAATTAACTGTCGATTCCTTTCTCTGTTGACCTAAATATGCCTGCCGACGTTAAAATTGAATGAAGTTAATTAAATTAAATTTGAAAAAGTTTTTTTTGCTGTTCCGCTAATAGTTATGTAGGTAAGATATATATAATCTACGAAAGTGCTAAGGCAAATTTCTATAATAAATAAAGGAGCTACACGATATATTTTGTATTTTTGCTTAAATATGGAGCTCCTTGATATCTACCAAAATATTTATTCTAAACTTTCTACTAAGTGGAATAAAGTGGATTGCATGGTGAACTTAATGGAACGTACGGGAGAGGGAAATTTGGGTCTACAGATATTAGTGCAAAAAATGAAACATGTGGAATCTGGCCACCTGGGAAGACAAAGTGAGGTAGCATATACTAAGTACAAAGTGAAATATATGTTTATACATATACAAAATAGGATATTCGCAAATTAAAATAAAATTGAAATACAGTAGAGCCGCGGTAATCCGACAAATGTTTGGCAAGGTGTTGTCGGATTATTAAATTTGTCGGACTATAGAGTGCTCTCACAGCTCCTTTGAAGTCCTTGTAATCCCACTAATTATAAAAATGGTGAGATAAAATCGATACTATACGACATGACATCGTGAATTAAATTTTGCCGCAGTATTACAAATTTTCATATCGGATTACAGAGGGCGTCGGATACGACAGGTGCTAGATTAGTGCTAGTCTACTTTAATAACATGGAAGTTCTAATTGGGAATGTAGCTGTGCAGAAACAGGAAGCAGATAAATGTTCAAAAGGAGTATGTACTTGTTTTAAATATCAGTACACTTGTTAATAATTATTTTTATTACAATAATCAGTTGAAACCACATTATAATGCCCAACTTTCTCGCCCAACTCCCTTTCTCGCTTAATTAAAACGAATTATTATTTTATCCTTGTTTTATGTATTGTTCATTTTTTTACATAAGTGGACTTTTTTACCATTCTTAAAATTTAATTTCAGTAGTAGGGGAAAACAGACAGTACACCGTCACTTTTTGCACACTATATTCCGGCGCATCCACCATTCCGTTACATTTTTTGTTAGATGATGCACGAAATGGCGGATGGCTTCGTGTCTTATTGAGCAATATACACCCTTATTCAAATTAATTGAAACAAGGAACGAAATGAAAACTTTTTTATTTAACTTACATAGTACATAGTGAATTATACATAAAATCTACATACAAACACATTAGTAACGGATATGGCTGCCTCTATTATTAAGCAACATTTGAACACGATTTGGCATAGAATCTGCTAAGTTTGATGACTTTCAAGTCCGTGTGCCATACTTGCATCAGCACCGAATTGAGCATTTTCATCGTCGTACAGTCCACAGAACGAAGGCGACTTTTGCATATGGCCCACAAATTTTCCATTGGCTTAACATCCGGAGATTTCCCGGGCCAATCAAGTACCAGTATATGCTTCTCAGTCATGAAATTCGTCACCATTTTCGATTTGTGGCAGAGAGCAAGGTCCTGTTGAATGATCCCGCAACAGTCAACAGTCAGGATACTTCTTCTGCAGCTCTCGAGCAACTCTTTTTCGAAGAACTTCAATATATTGTTGCAAATGCATCATTCCATCGATTGGCTGCAAGCCTCCGATACCATAATAAGTAAAGCATCCGGAAAACATCTTCTTTCGTGGGTACTTGACAGACTGATTGATGTGGCAGTCATGAAGCTTCTCTCCGGGCGACCTGCGGATATGCTGACTTCTCTGACCCTGTACAAAGAAAGGGCTTTCGTCGCTGAAAAGATCTTTTCTCCACTGTTCTTTCGTCTAACGCTTGTACTTTTTTTCTCACTTATACCCTATTCCGTTCATTGCTTTACTTAAAAGCTGTTTTTCTACAGGTCTTCTGGCTTTACGACCAACTGTGATAAGGCGTCTGTGAACTATAGAGGAACTGATTTGGATTTCTTTCTCCTTTAAAGCCATATTCAATGCATCGCTCGTCTTGCGTGGATCTTTTCTACTTTGTCACAGTAAATAAGCATCATCTCTTAGAGTGGCTTTCTTCTTACGACCACACTTTCTTTTGCGTTTGGGAAAAACCATCCAGTACACTGTTTCAACTTGATGACACGGCTGATAGAACACTCACACCAACAATTGCAGCAATCTCTCGATATGCCTTTGCTGGGTGTTCGTGCATAGGTACGATCTTCGTGCGTTTCGTGGGTGTCACACCCATATCGAACAACGGTTGACTTATGACTAATTTACATTTGATTCAAGAGATATTGTTTCTAAAATCTGATGTAGTAGTGGCTGACGTAATGATCACATCAGCCATTGATGTCATAATGCATATATATTGCATAAGGCATGTTTTGAGTTTGTTTCGATTAATATGCACAAGGGTGTATAGGTCGGCAAAAAATGGGCATGCTATGTTAGCTGTGCATTCACCATTTCCCTCGCTTATATACTAGAATGTATTATAAAATATTGGCGAATGCTGAGGACTTTACTGAGTAACGTATGGAAGAAAAAGAAATTACCAAACCCATTGTGCCTGGATTCCATTCCGGATTGAATATGATATTCGAACACCGGTGGGAGAGACAGGGGGGCGCTCCGGGGTCTGCTTGGTAGGCTCATCGTTCTAATACTTTAAAAATTATGAAAATTTCTATAATGAAGAGATTTAAAATCGAAAAATGACATATAATAATAATTATCATTAAAAATTAATTGTTCAAGAGAATTAAAGAATCTAATTTTCGATAAGTGAACTTGTTTGAAATTTAATAAAATGATGTAGCACGATATTATTAATTATGAATACATTTGATTTCTCAAAAACAAAACCTATATTGTAAGGAAAAATAGTTAAAAGAAAACGATTGTTCCTGGAAATCTGTAGTTAACGTTTTTGTATACCACGCCGCTGATACTTCAATTCGAAACCATATCACAAACTAACTGGCAAACATCCAATTATCTCTCACGCTGCAGGATATTTCCAGAAGCGGATCTTTTCAAATAGATTTCCGCACGCCCCTCTGACATGCCTCAGTACCACCTTCACGTCAAATAGATCTCGTTGGCGAAACACACAGCCAGCGTCAATTGGTTCATTCGTTTATGTGTCATCCCTTTTGCCTCGCTCCTCACCATACGGCGCGAGTGTAATATGTACACCCTAACTAACGTAGCAAAATTTCTCCGTTCGGGTTTCTAACAATTCCAACTTCTGAAAGCGAGAATTCCAATTTACGCGATAAGGCTATCCATTATTACGCCTTGCCGCGTACGGTAAGTCTTCTTCGCTAAAATGTCGGTTCTCGGTTTGGCGTGGCCAACGCGTTCTTATACAAACTTAGTTATCTTATGGGCCGCAATAAAGAGAATTTATAATGACAATTACAACTTTTAAAATGATTCTTTTAGATAAAAGAAAGATTAGTAGTTTATCTATCAGCGTTTTAAAACGTTCACTGTTAGGTTGTTATAATAAAGATAGATCAAATCAAATTTAATTGAAAAAGTTGTTAATAAAGAATTGTTTTAAATAAAAACAGCATTCTTAAAACAGTATGTAACAAAATTTATTTCAATCTGCAAATATTCCGCAGGAATCACAAAAAATATTTCAGCTTAGCAGCGTAGGATTCTGTTAAAAATATTTCAATAACACAATCAATTACTGTTGTGTATGCGCTATATGAAACTCTACCTTTTCAGCCTTTTCAACCTTGGGTTCTGAAGTTTTGTTTCGGGAAAACTTAAAAAGAACACAAATTCAATTTCCGGCGAAGGATTTGGATCTTTTCTCTAACGTGATCCGAGCATTCATCATTAGCTGGATACACACGTAAAGATTTATTTGTACAATTAGACCAATTTATCTCTGATTTGTCAAATCTTAGAGATAAATCTGCAGGTTAGTGTTGTCTTAAAATAC
>WYDF02094794.1:0-10795 GCA_009867245.2 Adranes taylori | reverse complement strand
TTCCTAGATTGATCTTATGTATCTTCTAGTAATACTTGCTTGGTAGTGCAAGTAATTGCCTGTTGACCTTGATGTTATGCAGCTTGCACCGGAGTGCAAGCGACATTCTGTTGCCTTAAGGTCCTTTTGTGCAGCAGGAGATATTGGTGATCTTTATTTGTTTTTGCTTTCCTATGTTTTTTCCTTTTAAGGTTTTTATGTTTTTCTGTTAATTTTTTCTTTATTTTTTCAAGTTGTGTCCCTTAACGAAAGGATAATGGTATTGCTTCGAGGATTTCCTGGAGGTCTTCGGAAGGCTGTGGCATTGACTGAAAAATTCTGGCAGGTGGGTGGGGGAAAGGTCTTCTTGGCGGTTTACGGCGCCACTTTGTGACTTTCCAAGTTGACCTTAGAGTGTTGTAGGCTATTGGGTTGTTTTCTTGTGAGAGTCTAAATGCATATTTAGATTGAAGTGTTTTCAATCTGTCACTGCTAGGAGAGGCCACGCAGTGTTCATATAGATTTGCGCTCGGAAATTTGTAGTGGATTTTCCTAAGAATCGCGCGCTCACAAGTTGTTAGCCTGTGAATTTCATTGTTTGTGGCTGAAGAGTACAGAATTGCTCTGTAGTCAATAATTGATCTTATATACGTTTTGTAGGTATGATGAAGTATTTTGGATTCACAGCCTCCTAGTCGTCCTCTGAGACTTGAAATTAGGTTGACTCGCTTTCTATCTCTGGCCCCTAGGCGGAGTTGGATTTCAGAACTGTCCTGATGTTTATTTTTTGTGTAGTTGGGGTGCTGGATCAGAATGGCTTGGGTTTTATTGGGATTTGGCGTTACTCGTCATTTTTTTGGCCAGTCGGGAAACGTGTCAAGACAGTTTTGAATGTTGTGGCTAAGGTTTCTTGTTTGGGGCTCGTAGGCGCAGAAGGCTGTGTCATCAGCATAACGAGCAGTGTGATAATCCTGGTTTGGAGGTTGAGGCATATCATAGCAATATGCAATGTAGAGTAGTGGGGCAAGCATAGCGCCTTGTGGAACACCGGCTAAAGGATGGATTTCCCTAGATAACTCGTCTCCAACTTTGATACGAGTGGAGCGGTTGGAGAGGTAGGTTGTGATAAGTTGGAGAGTAGTGGGCTGGAATAAGTTGAGTTCTATGAATTTGCTAACCAATCCGGCATGCCAGACTGTGTCGAAACCCTGGGAAATGTCCAGGAAAACTACTAGGGAACATTGACTACTGTTTAGAGAACGGGTTACATCATTTTGGAATTTCAGAAGGGGATCGTGAGTAGAGCGTAATGCTCTAAATCCGAATTGGTTGTCAGGGTTTATATTGTTTGATTTTAGTACGCTTCTCAGACAGATGGTCACTATCCTCTCAAAGATCTTACCCAAGACATTGAGGAGGGCAATCGGCCTGTAAGACGAGACGTAGCTCAGGTCTTTATTAGGTTTGAGTATCATAATAGTGTTGGCAGTTTTCCAAGGATTGGGAAAATATTCTAGTAAAAGACATTTACTATATATTTTGGAAAGTAATGGGATGGTTTCTTGGGGAATGTTTCTGAGGATTCGACGTGTTAATATGTCATTTCCAGGAGCGGTGTTTTTGCCGGATTTTAGGGTTTCCAAGACCTCATCTGCGGAAACAGGAAAGAGGATGTCGTCAGATTCTGGGAAACTGGGAATATTTGAATGCTTGCTTGCAAAGCTGTCCACCAGAGAATTTGTGTCTGACAGAAATTTGTTGTCAAAAAGGTCATTTTGTGGGATTTGGTGAATTTGTTCCATGTGGTTTGCAAAGTGTTCAGCTAATTGCGCTGGGGAGTTTATGGGTTTTCCTTGGGGGTCTTTCAGATGAGATTAGGGATTTGATTTTTGTCCTGTTAGGACTTTGCATTTCTGCCAGAATTTCCTATCATCACGATAATTGGGTTTGGATGTGGCTTCGACCCAACACTCTTCCTTGTACGCAATTATTTTGCGTCTTTATGCATTGAGTCTATTCCACTCAGTCTTGATAGCAGGATCCCTACCTGACAGAAATTGTCGATAAATTTTCTTTTCTCCCGAATCATGCTGATAATATTTGGGGGAAGTGGGTGCCTATTAATTTTGACTGATTTTATAGGAATGCTCTCAGAAGCTGACTCCTGAATCAGGTTTGTTAGGCTGACGACAGCTAAGTCGATTTGAGTTGGGTTCCCAATATCGATGTTAGGTGGAGTGTTTTGTGCAATTTTTAGTTGAAAATGGTGCCATTTAGCATTTTGGAAGTCACGAATTAATATCCGTGAAAGCGGGGAAGATGGCGTTGAGTCAAAGGAAGACTTTACCAGCAGAGGGTAGTGATCTGAAGTTCCAGCAAAACATTCGGAATTTACATTTTGTATGACTTTTTCGGTAAGCACAATATGGTCAATGATGGACATGCCTTGTTGACCAAAAAATGTTGGGTCTGTGTTTCGGATCCGTTGTAGAGGAAATTGTATGAGACATCTAGAAAGCATATCGCCATTGACGTTTGAGTTCTGGACACCGAAATCTATGTGGCGCGCATTAAAATCGCCCATTATTACAGCTTTCGGAAAGGTCGCTATATACTGAAAGAGGTCTTGCGAAATAGCTTCAGACGGTGGATTGTAGTAAGAGAAGAAACTTACAGTTTCGCCAGTGAAATGGACATTTGCAGCTACACATTCTAGGTGTTGAAGGTATGGGGGGGGGGGGGCTATTGCTCTTTATGCTATTGCGTTGGTTTTTCTAAATTTGTCGAGACTAAATCACAGAAGGTTCCGTCAGTAGTTTTAGCTGAATTCAAGATTGTAACAACCTTCGTTCTTAGATCGAGGGAGTATAGAAGCACACACTAGAACCATACACTCTACTTCTTAAATCCGATTCAGTCGCTAAAATTACTAGAAACATTTAGCAGACTACAAAGTTTATGGCTTCATCTACAGAAAATGAATAGTTTTTGTTTGTATTTGATTATCTATTTTACTTCATTAAGCCTTCAACGTCTGAGCCTGGTGATCTGCATAAGTCTATGATACTCTGAGGACTGGAAAAAGAATCAACATACTCGTACCTCTCAAATACAGCTACCCCCCCCCCCCGGCCCCCCAAATACGGCCCCAAAATAACAAAAGCACGGTGATGCATCGAGCTTTTCCCGATACCTCGGTGAGCTCGTCCAACTCTAATTATTATTAAATGAGATGACCTGCTGCAAGAAACCATCAAAACAATTCTTATAGTTTCTTTATTTCTATATCAGCCACGTGACTAAAACACAGAGTTTCTTATTATATCTTGAGTTTATAAATTATATCTTAAGATTTAAGAACGTTGGAATAGATCATACTCCACTATGGAGAGGAACTTAATATTATTCTATTATCTTTATCATTTTGGTCGTGTTTTTTATTGTTGAATATTCAATAAGGCTTTCTTTATATTCATCAGAATCAGAACGTAGTTCTTACTCATTTGAAATATGATTTACCAAAAATTAACTATAAAATTTTAATAAATAAAACATATAGTGAAGCTGCGTTTATTGACAAGCAAACATATGGACATATATTAATATAATAGGTAGGTGATATCGATAATCACAAGTGTCTTAAAAAAGGGGGTTGTTCCGGACGTATGGTGCCATTTCATCCATTATTATAAAGAATCAGCAACATCTTCTTTATTAGCATAACGGTCGTAACATATGAAAGCCACGACTTACTCACTAAGCCACAAGACTGGTGTTAATAGAAATGAAGTCAACTTATGAATTATTAGTTTTTGAATGCAACCGCACATTGTAGATGAACTTGGTAATTGACATTTGTTTTTAAGACATTTATTATTGATATTAAGTACCTATTAAATTAGTATCTGTCGATATCTTTGCTTCTCAATAAAAGCAATTTCACCATACATACTATTTATTCTAATTGGTATGCGAACGCCTATTTCTCGTTCTTGGGCATGAACGACAAATAGGCGTTTAATAGGGGTCTTCATTGCACTTAGTACGTTTCTAGATACTTTAATGTTGCCTTTCTCACATACTTCTTATTAGCTTGTTGTAATACCTATATATCAACAACTAATTAAAAACATTAATTACTAAATTCATCTCAAATGCAAAGCTGGTTGCAATCAAAAACTAATAATTCATAAGACGAATTTTTATTTCTATCAACACCCGACTTGTGGCTTAGTGAATAAGTCTTGCCTTTCAAATGTTACGACCGGTTGCTAGTAAAGAGGATGCTGATGATCCCTTATAATAATGGGTGAAATGGCACCATACATCTTGAGCAAGTCGCTTTTTAAGACATTTGTTGTGATTATTGATATTACGTACATATTAAATTCATATCTATAAAATTTTAGTTTGTAATATAGGGTGAACCAAAAAGTTATTGACCACACGCTAGTGAATCACTCTTTTTTATCTGTCATATACCATATAGGTATGTCATACCTATAGGGATATGAGAATTTTTTCTATTTCACCTTAGTACGCCTCTGGTATTCAATTACTGCATCCGTTAATACGTAATTGACAGAGGGGGTTATAAGGTACATTTTTTCATATAAAAAGGTATTTCTAAACAAATTTTTTCTTGCTCAAAAAATTAAAAGAAAGCTCGATTTTTCAGTGGACGTACCTACGGATGTATGTTCACGAATTTCTCCTTCCCTATCTGCCACGTTTATAGTTTAACAAATTTCTTGAAATATCTGAGGAACGATAAAAGATAGGACAGTCGAATGAACTTTATTGTATAGGCTACATGTGAACTTTATTGTACAGGCCTTTCGATTTTATTTGATTTTTTTTTTCGAAAATCACAGTTTAACAAATATACAGGGTGTATTTTGTTTTGCAAAGTTTGCGGTCCGTTTTCTCAAAAATTAGACGAAGGATTTTGATTAAATTTTTGGTGGCGGAAGCGTCTTTAATATTTAAGCGATTAGGCGAGTTTAAAAAATAGCACATCTTAGCACCGGAGTAATTTGACCTTGAAGAAAGTGTAGTACCCTAAATATCTCTGGATTCCTATGAAAGTTGGATAAATGAAACTTGGGTTTCAATTTTGTCAGTGTGAGCAACTAAATATGCTTAACTGATTTTGAGCAATCAAAATTTTTTCAAAAACTTTTTAGTAACACCCTGTATATTTTGATAGCCCTTGTGATTTGCTTAATGCTTAACCGATTTTGAGCAATAAAAAAAATGTTCAAAAATTATTTAGTAACACCCTGTATATTTTGGTAGCCCTTGTGATTTACTTTACAATGATATCACATATGATGGGCCTATCTCTTATAGTTCCAAATATATCGTCCCTAATAACTTTCAAAATTCTTCATGTGTTATACAGAAATGCTATGCACAACACATATATACGTAGGCTATTTGATTGAGAATTGTTTCTGCTTTAAAAATCTATCGTACATCTCATTGGCATTTATTGTCCACCAGTCATATGCTATATATTTTTAAATCAAAGAGAAAGAGATAAAGAAAAAGATACGTTTATTTGTGTCATTTACAAAACTTTATTACACACGTCAATACCAATTTACACTAAAAGAAAACAGACACTATATAGGTTTAAAATATGATACATATAAAATATAAATATAACCCATTCATATCAATACACTTCTGAACATAAAACATATAGAAATATGACATGCATATCAGTATATATATTTAAATGACCCAAAAAATATATAATACATACACACACTATTGCAAATAAAGTCAAAGGACAAAATGTATCAACAGGTAGTAAATTGTTATACGACTTACAAGCAGGATTTTAAATATAAAAGTTGAATAGTAATATAAAATTAATAAACTAAGAGAACATGGAAAGGACCACTACCCACCAGCTATTACATATCATTAAAATTTAGATTAAAATATTCTTCAAAAGAATAACAAGCCGATTGGTTTTAATTGTATTACATTATATATACCAGGGCCATACTTTTTTGAGAGATACCAGACAAAATCTCATAGAAGTTATTTGAAAAACTAAAAAAATTTCCAATAAATAAATAAATAAATAAAAAAACATAAATATTATATATAAAATCTTATATATTAACTTCCCTATGTTTGTGTTCGCAAAACTTGAAAACTACTCGACCATTGACATTGACAATTTTTTTGAGAGTTTGACAAAATTTCATAGAAGTTAGTTGAAAAACTAAAAAAATTTCCAATAAATAAATAAATATATTAATTTCCCTATGTTTGTGTTCGCAGAACTTGAAAACTACTCGACGATTGACTTCTACTCGAAAACTACTCGAAATTTTGAAATAACGTTGAATTTACTGCAAATAAGAATATATAATAAAAATATGAGAAAACGGGAACACATATTCTTGAAATTTTGACACAACGTTGCATTCGAATAAGCATATGTTTTATATGTTTAATACGGGAACTCGGGATCACGGCAGTAAGGAACAAAATTATTGAAATTTTTACACAAAGTTGCATTCGAATCCGCGCGTGTTTTTGTATACTTAATGTGGGAACAAGGGAGTACGGGAATACGGGACAAGGGAACATATATTGTTGAAATTTTGTCAGGCCATATCGCTGGCCGCGGCAAAACCGATGCTGTAATGCGAGAACATGGAAATCAAATCAGTTCAAAACAGATCAAATCAGATCAAATTAGTTCAAATCAGATCAAATCACTTCAGTTAACACAAATCAAATCAGTTCAAATCAAATTAGTTCAAATCAAATCATTTCATGATGATATCAGATCAAATCAGAACAAATTAGTTCAATCGGATCAAATTAGTTCAAATCAGATTACATAAGTTCAAATCATATAACATCAAATCAATTCAAATCAGATGAACGCAGCTGAAATTAGTTCAAATAAGATAAAATAAGAACAAATCAGATCAAAATCATTTTAAATAAGATCAAATCAGATCAATTCTGATCAAATCAGATTAAATCAGTTCAAATTAGATCATATCAGATAAAATCAGTTCGAATCACATAAAATCAGATCAAGTTAGCTCAAATCAGATTAAATCACATAAAATCAATTTAAATCGGTTCAAATCGATTAAATCAGTTCTAATCAGATCAAATTAGATTAAATCAGTACAAATCAGATCAAATTGAGATGAAATCAAATAAAATAAGATTAAATCAGTTCAAATCATACCAAAACAGTTTAAACAAATCAGTTGATATAAGATCAAATCAAATCAGAACAAATCAGTTCAACTGAGATCAAATCAGTTGAAATCTTATCCAATCAGTTCAAATTAGATGAAATCAATTCAAATCAGATCAAATAACACAAATCAGTTCAAATAAAATAAAGATCAAATCAGTTCATGTACAGATTAAACAATTGATAAGGCTAGTAGGCAGAGCGTCGGCCTTGCACGACAGACTGCTATTTTAGAAATTAATCAAAAAGAGAGTCAAGTGCGATTGTAGGCCATGGCAAATGTGCCGTGGACAAATACTGGGAAAAAGTGAGCCAAGAGCGGCCGTTGGCCGACCGCGCCGTAGGCAAGTACGGGATGCGGGGGAATAATGGGTAGGTGATTTTTAGGTCACGCACGTTTTATTTAATTTATCCTGCACAACTATTGTGCAAATTGAATTTACGAGTTATAAGGTGACAGTCAAAATTAAAAGGCTCAACTTTTGTTTTATGTCAGTTATAACAAAACGTAGGACTTCCAGTATATGAAAGATGGGGTCACGATCACGTCCACGAATTTTTAATAAATGTAATAATAGTAATGAATCTGGGCTATGAGTGCAGATTATGTCTTCAACATATATCTGAAAATCTGTTACTGTTAGCAACCGTGTACTTGTATTCCTTTCCCTGGTAGTGTCAAATGAAAGAACAGGTGTTTGTGTTAGTGGTTATTTTTAGAGGAAAATACTAAGGTATGTATAGAAAAATATTAAATTATATTGATAGTATAATATTTGAAGTCATTTAAATGTTTACTTTTGTAGGGCTAGCATTTACCGTAACCTACAAATATCTATTTTAAGGAAGTTATTTACTGGAATTTTCTATATTTTGTCAAAACCCAGTAAATGACCTGGGCTGGTCATTCACTTGTTTGGCGCCAAATTCTAAAAACAAATTATTCTGCATAAGGTTTTGTTCGCTATTTCTTCAGTGAAATATAGAGAAATAAATGGAAAATATATTGACCAGTAAATGACCAACTTGTTCAGTAAGTAATTTCAGAGGTCATTTATTGTATTTTTCCCAGAAAATGAGTACAATGGCTTATTCATTGTTTTATATTAATTAATAATATTATTACATGAAGATGTGAAAATAATATACTTAAACTAATCAATTGTATTTTTTGCAGATGGAACAAGCATAAAAAAAAAGATCTTACACAAGATTTGGTTATACCATTGATGATCTCAAAGCAGCAGTTGCAGAAGAAGTGGAAGACAGAATGAGTGCTACTAAAGCAAGGCAGCACTTCAAAATTCCAAAGGGAACTTTAATAAACAAATTACATGGAGCGTCAGACGTTGAGACCAGGAAAATGGGACCTCCGAGAATCTTGAGTAAAGCAGAAGATATGTTAAAAAATTTGATTTTGAAGAAAGCAAAAATTGGATTTCCTGGGCATCTAAATGAAGTCAAGGATCCTGTGGAAAATTTAATGGTTGAGACGCAGCGTCCAAATCCATTTAGAGATAATTGTCCGGGGGACAAATGGCTGAAAGGATTTTTAAATCAAAGACCCAACATTGCAAAAAGAAATATTGAAATGATTTCCAAGGCAAGGGCCAGTGTGACCGAAGAAAACGTAAGACAATGGTTTCAAGAATTAAGAAAGTACTTAGAGGAAGAACGTGCTGTCGACATCCTTAATAATGTGGATCGCATATTTAACGCTGACGAAACAGGAGTTCAGTTATGTTCCAAAACTGGGAAGGTCTTGGGCCCTAAAAAGTTTAAAAGTTTTACGACATAGCTGTAGGCAAAGAAAGAGTGTTTAACGGTCCTAGCAAATTTTCTGCCAGCGGAGAAATAGCCGCAACACTAATTGTTTACCCCTACAAGACTACACCAAGGGATATTGCGAACTCCATCCCAGATTAGTTTTTTTATAGAGGAGCGATTCTGGATGCATTGTTGGACCAACATACTTTGAATACCTAGCAAATAACTTCTACCCGTGGTTGGTGAACAACAACATACAGTTTCCAGTTTTGTTTCTATTAGACGGGCACAAGTCACATATCAGTCCAGAACTAGTCATTTTTTGTCGGGAAAAGAGAATACTGCTATACTGTGTGTTGCCTACTGCAACACACATAATGCAACCTAGTGATGTTGGAATTTTTCATCCATTGAAAAACTCGTGGAGAAAGCAGTGCCAAACATCTAAACATAAAACACGGAAATCACTAACTAAGTCCTCTTCTGGTCATGTTTTTTCAGAAGCTTTTAAATCTTCAATTAAAGCGGAAACCATAAAAAAATGCTTCCCGGGCCTGTGGTCTATATCCTTTCGATGCTAGCAATGTAGATTACACAAAATGCATGAACAACCGACAAAAGACTATTGCGGAACCTATTTGCGGTGACTATTGCGGTGACATACCCCTACCTCATTTGAATTCGAATACAAGTAGTTTGAACGCTTTAAAATTCTTCCGAATGCTAGAAAACGACATTTCGCCGGAAATCTTTGGAGAAGTGTACACCTGCAAGGGAAGCCCAAGAAGACCTGGAGAATGACAAATTGTTTAAAATATGGTATACGTACGCAAGTGCCTCAGAAGAATTTGAAATTTAGAACGAAGAAAACAATGAAGAGAATTTGGAGTATAACGAACTAGAAATAATAATAAGAAACAACGACGATAAAGAAAATTAAGATCCAAGAACTACAGATAATCAGAATCCAATAATTAGTATATCAGAGTTTGTGCCGAGTTTGCAGAGAAGATGAAATACCCACAATAAATTGATTTAGACGCACTATGTGATGTAAAAAAAACTTACTTTAAAATCGGAACTACTTTGGAACCACCAACTCAACATTAACAAACAATACTTCAAACTGCAATGTTCTTTCAAAAGCAAAGGAATCTACTGAAGATATTTGGTACAAATACTTACATTTTCTCAACTTTGAGGTTTTCAAAAATAAGAGGGTAAGAGAAAAAGCATCTTTGGCAATATGATCCAAGTATTGGAAATAGTACTATTAGCAGAAAGAAGAAAACTGCTTAAATGTTGAAGATTGATCGAAAAAATTTATTATTAATCATTAATTAAATCTCATTTTTTGCTATATACGTAGTAACATACATATTTTGTTGGTCATTTACTAGTTTTAATTTAGATATTTACTAGATGTTCGTAGTCATTTACTGGTTCTGGCAGTACCTAATATATTTTTTTCTTCTTCTAGCGTTAAATATATGAGGTTTTGAAAATAATATCGAGAAATTAATATATCACATTGCCAACAAATCCACAGCAGAATTTTATTTATCTCAGTAAAATTAGGAACATATAAAATTTCACATCTTCCAGCCTCCTAACGTGGTCATTAATTGGGCGGTTCACACTACGCACTGCAATAATTGATGAAGGCGTTAGAGTGATGAAGTCATGAATGAAATTCTTAGTCAAACTCTCACCAGTAAGCAGAAGACGACACTTTCTTTTATGACTACTTCACTGCGATAGAAATAATTGCAATTTTCGAAAAATGATGAGACAAGCTGTGAAATT
>WYDF02094783.1:0-10795 GCA_009867245.2 Adranes taylori | reverse complement strand
AGTGCATACAAAACAGTATTATAGACCACTGGTATTGTAATTGCCTGTTTCATTGTCCAATGTTTTGGTATCTCAACAAAAGTTAATTGTTTTGCCACAGCTAATGTTGATAACCCGCCGGCGTTTGAGATGCCCATTACTCTTCTACCCCTAATTACAAATATATACGAAATAACTAAATAAATATTTATTGGCAAAACGTAACTGCAATACATTTAATTGAATGTTTATTTATTTATTTATTTATTCACAGGATTGCCCCAATATACATAATAAATAATCTAAAGTATGACTAATGTAAAAAGTATGACTAAATGTAAAATGTAACAATAAGGTACCACATTGTACAGAAGATATTAATATAACAAAATGTAACTCAAATATTTGTACATACCAATAAACATTCTTAAACATATAAAACATTTTTTAGAATATTATTTACAAGTAAAACATTATTTTACATGTACGAAAAAACAGAACGTTAACATACACAAAGGACTTAATTAGATTACTTTAAGACAAGTAATTTAAAAATGAGGATAGTTACTAATACTACTGTTACTAATACTTTTGCATCACTGGCTAGACTAATAACACTTTAAAACTGTTTGTCTCATGATGCACTATTAATTTGCCTAATTTCATTTTGGAAAGGTTGAGATCGAGTCATTGAAAAAATCTATTCCTTTAGCAGTGGCAATATTTTCTAGCCTAGAAAATCTTACTGGTGGCTTATTGGCACCATGGTTAATATAATTAAATGGAATATTAAACAACATTGTGTTTCATTGAGGTCTATGTCACACTCTGAATTGGATAGTTCCTAGGAAGTTTGGACAATCAATTAAGCCATTCAATAATTTATATCGCATTTTTAAGTCACCGGATACTCTTCTTTGTTCCAACGTTTGTAAGCTAACTAATTCAGCTACAAATGCATGACCATAAATTCTGACATTAATACCAATCTTACATGCTACAATTTTCAAGAACATTCTTTGAACTTTCTCAATCATCATTTCTTGTGTATTGTAATATGGGTTCCAAATAACGCTTGCGTATTCGAGTTTTGGGACGACTAATGAATTGTATAGCAAACGAAGAGTATAAATATTAAAGAATTTCCCCGAACTAGATATATTACCCACAATTTTTATCGCATTATTAGTAATTCTACTAATGTGATTAGAAAATCCTAGTCCAGAATCATATGTTATCATTTGTACAAAAACATCCAGATCCGTTTGCAATAGAGATCTATCACTGTCATCTTTTACTACTCTAAACAACTAAGGTTATCAACACATAATCTAAGTAATATAAGAAAATCAGAAACTTAAAACGTTAATCAAGACAAAGAAAGGAAAAAAAAACAAACACACAATGCCACATAGAGGAAGAGGAGAGGCGAAATTCTCGTCCCTTTTCCCATTGCATTTGTCCCTTTTATGTCCCTTCTTTGTGCCATTGCCTTTTGTCCTATCCAAAGATTTTTCCGTTGTATACCTAAGCATTTCCTCCAATTCTGAACTTTCTTTTTCTCTTACAGTTTCTAACATTTTACCCCTCTTATACTCATTTAACATCTCCTTTCCTTTTTATTCATTCCAAATATGTTCCTTTTACACTACTTCTAAAACGGTATCTTCCCAAATATCTGGTCTTGCATCAGTTTCAATATTTCCTGGTATCGATTATTATCGATTATTTTTACCGGCTAAAAAATAAGCCAGTAGTAAAAGATAGATATAAGATAGCGTCAGTTAGCGTGGCTTGGGTCAGATATCGTTTTGTAGCTATTAGCGGTTAACCCCTGCATCTTGGATAAGCGAATGATTAGTAGAAATTAGTGGTTTACAATCGGTAAAAATTAGTGCAAACGACTTTACTATCTTCCTTCTTGTTTTTCCTTTCATCGGCAGTATCACTAGATACTTCACAATTAAGAAATTCGCCCGTTTAGTTTCACTAGCAGATCAAGACTACTTTCTACTAAGAGTTTGGTGCTAGGTTTATATATAGTCCAAAAATTATTCATTGTAGCATCTAACGTCCTCGCATGTACTCAGTTAGTTTCCTGTCATATTCTAATTTTCTCATTTCTTAATACTCCGTGTTTCTTTTTTCAAATATTATTTTAATGACGCTGCTTCACTCTTTTTTTCCATTATGTCTTTTAGATCTCTTTTTATCACTTCCTTATTAGATACCTTCTTTATCTCTTCTAACATTTCACTTTAAAAATATGCTTTCCTCTAGACCTTCTACTTATTCCTCTGTTTTACATCTTTTTCAAATTATTTCCACTTCCTTCCCTTGTTTTTCCTCTCTTGCGCCTTTTATGACATCGTTTTTCGTTTACTAAGTAGGTGGTATATCTCCCTTGAAACTGATGGTCTTGTTGATGGTACAGAAAAAAAATACATAAAAACAGAAATAGATCGAAAGAAGTTGCTTTACAAAGTTCAACACACAAAATTAAAGGAAGTATAATTGTAAAAACATCAAAATATGAAAAGAATAATCACACTAGCATTAATAGTTAATTAATAATTGAAATAGCACTTCAAATTTGATATGAAATTGAAATCATTTTTTTCGAGATTTGCCGATTTGCCCTGCTTAAAATCGTTTATATTACTTTAAACCCAGGTAGAAAAACATATTAGGCAAAACAGGCAGGCAATACACAGCAAACACAGGCAACACACATACAAATAAATCTGTAAGGAAAACTACTCACTTGAGATCCGTCCCGACATATTCAAATCCCTGAACATAGTCTTGCTCTAAGCGATTCCTTGTAATGACATCAACAGCAACTCTACCACTTGCAGTCATTACATCTCTGAAATTTACTGCCGCATAGTCTACCTGAAATAAACTTATCACTTTAAAAAACTTGGAGGAAAGAAGAGGGGAAGGATATACTTGGAATGAAGCAGAAAAATAAGGCTGGAAAAATTAAAATGGAAAGGGATGAGATGCATGTATGAAGTAGTGAAGAGATGCAGAAAAGCTTGATGAGAATAGATGCAGAAAAGAAGAGAGTTTAAAGAGAAGAACAAGGAGCTCGTATAGGATATATCAAGGGTGGATAAGAAAGAAAAGGAAGGTAACTGAAGTGCTAAAAAGAGTGAGAAGAGGGGAACCATAATGGAAGAAATACAAGGAAGAATACAATGAAATGACAATGCGGAATATGAGATGTTAGGAGATAAATGGCAGATATGAGAGAGAAATAATCAACAACTTAACAGAGTGCGAATGAAATGTGGACATATATGCGGATGTCATCGGGTTAGAAGGAGAGATTTATTTGATATAGCTGAGAGAATAAGAGGAAAAATGTACAAATGAAGTAAATCAGTGAGGCAACAAATTGAATGGAAGAGAAATATAGACCATGAAACAAAGTGCACAAAGGCTTGACAGGTTACCGAATGAAGTATTAGTATGTTTAAATCAGAGTGGGTTAAAAGCTTTAACTAGGTGCATAAATTTAGTATAGTGTGGAAAAAGAAGAATACTTAAAGAATGGTAACAGGGGTATAATTGAGGGGATAAGAAGTCTGCAGAAAGTTATAGAATGACGGCTATGAAAATATTGATTACAAAAGTATTGAATAGAAGATAGGAAAAGGAGATAAATGAGAAGCGAGTACTGTTAAAGCCGCAAACTGGAATTGATAGAGCTAGGGGGACCACAGACAACATAATAATGTTTCATTATATGATGCAGCAAGCATTAGGTAAAAAAAAGGAAGACTCTATGAGGGAACGAAAATAAGATCGAGAGTAGAAGAAAATATATCAGAATGGTTTGAAGTAGAGTGTAAGGGAAGGATGCAAGGCAAGATTCGTCGAAAAGCTTTACTCAAACACTTATTTATTTATTTTCGTATAGTTTGAGTGCAGCAGTAGACTTTATAATGAGCATGAGTTGGTGCATGGATACTTCGCGAATTCTGAGAAGGTGGTAGTTTAATATCTATATACTAGTATTAGTCCATGCAAAATTAAACAACGTGCTTGAACACGAGTTTACATTACTAATTCTAAATAACAATAATTACACTAACAATTTATACTATAAACTAAATATAACTTAATTGGATTTACTGTGGTGAATGAAAAATTGTTTTTGATAATAAATGCTAAATTTCTAAGTCGGTAAGAGCCCGGAACGAAGTTTTGTCTCTTGCAAACGAAACTAGAGCAACAGTTTAGAGTCTCGTGAGCGTATTATCCTTGTAGCGTTGGTAATTTAAGTATGACCAACAAACAAACGAGCAAACAAGTGTAATTATAACTTTTTTCAGATGATATCTTAAACGGATGATATTTTAAATCAGGTTAAATGAGAGTAATTCCTGCTAATTTTATATTGTCCATATACTTCGAAAAGCAGGAGGATGTCGGTACTAGGTTCAATTTAACTATTAAGTTAAATACAAGCAGGCGATGGTTTGATGTTTTATGGCCATTCAAAATGCGTTAAGAGGCGCGAATATTTAAATATTTCAATATTCCAATACGACTTCTAACAAATTCCAAGGACTCATGATTTTTATATTGACTTAACTAATGCTTGCATTTTTTTCTTTGGACAGAAGGTTTCTTATTCTGTATATACGACATCAATATTACAAACAACATCAAAAAGTGATTAATATAATTAACACATATTTGAAGTAGCTTTCTAAAACTATTGAATATTTGGAAGATGTCACATTACAGTAAATTTTTACAGCACTATATTTTTATCAAACTGCTAAACTTACTTTAACTAATGTATGATCCGTTTGTAATAATTCATAGTATGATGAACTTAACGGTCCTTGTATCCAACTCAAACTCGATAAATCTCCTCGTATCATTGCATTAACATATGAATGTTCTGGATAAACTCGTATCTTGTTTCCATCCAATGGACAATGCATATAAGCGCCCCATTGTTTATCCTTATAAACATTAATACGATGGCCTTTATCCAATTGTCTTTTATAGAATTCCAAGGATTCATCGAACTGCGGTGCAGATTGATCAAGGATAAATACACCTCGGATATTTTCGCCGCTTGCTTCACGTTTTAGAGAATTTATAAAACCGATAAGGCCATTATTGAATTCATTCTGTGCGTAGAGAATTACATTTGAATGTGTTTTTAAATGTTTCTGGAGACAAGGTATCCATCCAAATTCTTCGGAAGAATGGTTCATATTAATTGAAATATATTTTCTTGGAGATATCAAAGCCCTTTGATATAAAACCAAATAGTGATTATTTACTTTATAAATACTTAAAATATTTAGATCATTTTTTTGTATTGCAGTTGGTTTAAACTCAGCATTTTCCTTTGATAATATAAATCCATTTGGCCTAACACATTCGATTAAAATTTTATTTTCCTCCATAATCTTTGAGAAATTATCTATAACCAACATATAGCATTCAACATCTGGAGTAATTTGCTTTTTATCCACATTAATTCCGGACAAAATTATATCTTGTTTATTAGTAAATACATTCAGATCAGCCTCGACGAGAGGTTGATCTCCAATAGCTCTTTGAAGATATGGAACTAATAAATCACCTTCACTAGCTTCTATATGGTGAATTTCTATAACGCGAAATTTAGATGTTGGGTAATTATCTAATGCGATTTGTACGTCGAGACGTATTGATATTTCCAAAGTAGTATCGTTTTCAAATGGTAAAAACTTATATGATTCGATGACTACTTCGGGATGTTTTCTTCGTGGTATTGAACTTGCTTGTAGACCTCGAATTTCTATTGCACCTGACCTGTTTAATGGAAATTAATAAAGTTATTAAAATTAGCAAGTTTGGAGTGGTTCCTAAAAATAATCAAGGCAAAATAAATATGACAAAATAATACAATTTGATAAAATTAAAAGTGTTAATTATTATGAAACTGCATTCGATGTTTAGGGATTTCAAAATTGCTTAAAAAGGTCGGGCACAGGTTAGATGCATTTTTGGCATCGGTTGAGCCGTTTTCAGTACCCCTACAAGCATACTGTATCACTACATTTGTCTGCTAAAGCAAGGTTTAGGCCATGGCAAATCGGACAGAGGAGCTGTCCGCGCTGTAGGGAAGTACAGGAACCGGGAGATTAATGGGTGATTTTTGGATCACGCAAGTACAGGTGATTTTTGGGTCACGCAAGTTTTATTTAATTTGCCCTCAACAACTTTTGTGCAAATTCAATTTACGAGTTATACGGTGACAGTCAAAATTAAAAGGTTCAACTTTTGTTTTAGGCCAGATAGTACAAAACGTAGGACTTCCAGTATATGTAGAATGGGATGGCGATCACGTCCACGAATTTGTATTGTAGAAAATGTATTTGGAATATAAAATGTAAATTGATATTATACTTTATTAGAAACATAATTGGGGAACTTAAACACCTTTCAGTATTTTTATTTTGAATAAATTATTTTATATTGATAAATAAATCGTTTTGATAAATAAATCTAATACATGTGTCAATTTGTCAGTTGTCTTACAGCAAATCGAATATAATTTGTAATGCAACGTCGTAACTAGATTATTCTTTCGTTATGAATTTTGCTAAATCTGACCTTTGATTATACACTTATTAAATAAATTGATGTTCATTTAGAATCGTTGAATTTTGTTATTGAATTTACCGTATGCGTATTATTTGCTTGTTAATGGATTCCTTTTATTTTTAATACATTTGAAGTAAATTGTAACTAGAATGAGTTTTATTAATTATATATCTCCTTTATTATGATCATATATCTATGATAAGTTGTTTTATTGTAACTTAATTGGTTCTTAGGCTAATACATTATGAAACGTGTTAGGTGTTTTATTAATTGAATTAACTTATGAGCCGTACTTATTTCTTTAATGTCGATCCGTTGGTGTTAATAAATTGAAGAATCTGATCATATTGATCCAATTAAAATCCACCTTAAATAATCAATTTATCAATTGAGTTTACGCCATTAATAACTCTTTTAATTTGCTGTACCGCTTCTGTTTCCCGTCTCCCGTCAGGTTTGAGGAGTTTTAACTGATAGTAGAATTTATTTAGTTGGTTTGAGTTCACACACCCGTTGTCGATTTTCAACGCGACAATACATTCCAATTAGAGGACGGAAAAAACTTTAAATGAGAATTTTAACAAAAGAAGAAATTATTGAAGACCTCCGAAACCAAGGGTACCACTTTAACAACGTAAAAGTAATGGGAAATAAAAACCATAAACGTTCATTAGTAATGGTGAACGCACTAAAAGGTGAGAAAGGAAGAAGTTGTACCAAATTAGAGAGGCATTACATGCGAAAGTCACAAACTAGTCAAAGCGAAAACCCACAACAATATTATCGCTGTCAGTTGTACGGCCATATACAGTACCGTTGCACTGTAAATACGATAAACCATATAAAATATTGAATAAGCAAGAAGCTTCAGCTCTCTCAGAACGTCAGGCACTCAAGAAATTTGCTTTACGAGACGAAAATTCAAATTTCTCTTTAATAATAAAAATAAAAATAAAAGTTATCTGTGCCATTTCCCTTGGACTACGTTCTCAACAGATATGCAGGCTAATAGTGGTGATGCAATGAACGTGATGGAGTTAGACATCGAGGCTACCAAAAAGGTAGTTGCAAAATCAGAATTGGCAATATTCGAACAATTCCATCGGGATAAACCTATGCATGGCCAATTTTATAATGTCATATTGAAATTAAGGAACGAGAAAAATTGGCTAAATATCAGGATTTGCTACGCGATCTAAGTATCCAATATCCACGCCATTCGATCAAATTGGTAGTCCTCATCATTGGAGCCTTGGGAGGCCCCAGGTCCTCCCTAATAAACTGTGTTAAGACCATACCGACCTGCAAGGCCCAACCTGAAGAATTAGCAAGTCAGTTGCGAAAGACCGTCA
The DNA here is from genome assembly GCA_009867245.2 of Adranes taylori. Classification (NCBI taxonomy): domain Eukaryota; kingdom Metazoa; phylum Arthropoda; class Insecta; order Coleoptera; family Staphylinidae; genus Adranes; species Adranes taylori. The sequence continues at coordinate 2,840 of WYDF02094783.1, read as the reverse complement.
TCCTGGGCACTTTGAGTTTACTTCGGTCACATGACCCGACAATTACGTAAGGACTTACTCTATTGTTTAAAGAGTCGTAACGTGACCTCTGCCCAAAGAAGAATGTCGTATATCACGTCGTCTTTTCAGAAGTACTGAAGTTTAGATTCTATGGAGGTGCACGCTACAAAGTGAAAAAATAATAATAGGTGTGTGTACATCAAAGTGCGCTCACCTTACAATACCAAGTTCTCTATAGATGTAGACTGGAACAGGATTTGTTTTTGCAACAATTTCAGCGTGTTTTGTTGCATTGACCAATAACTGTTCGATGTATGTGGGAACAAATAATGTTCTCGAATCTTCTCCAAGTAGATACATCTGTAGCATATTATCCATAAAACTAACAAAGTTTCCATTCCATTCAATTGAACCAACGTTACATTCAATATTGCTTTCCTTTAATGCTTTGAAAGCACCTCTATATTAAAACATAATATGAAAGAGAATTAGAAATATATTCTTAAGGCTCTGGTAAAAATCATTCGAGATATAAATTATAAATTATAGAGCGGTTGATTACAGCAACTCCCTTGAACCTGAACAAATTACATTTTTCAGAAGAAGACCCAAACAATGTTGCTAAATTGATTTGAAATTCAAAGATACCGAACCCGCACGATATTAAAATTTCCCATCAACAAATAGAGAATGAATTGAAAACAAACTTATGGGTTCTGGATAAAATCTTGTAAGCTGAAAAGGCAAAGCCTTTTAGAAGGTGGTTTTCGAAAGTAATGCTCATACAATTCCACTGATTTAATATTTAGCCAAAAGGAGTTTCTGGGGGTTTATTTAGATTATTTAAATGCAACTCTCAAATAGCATTTTTCATCAGAAAAAGAATATCTACAAATCATCAAAGGGATCAGCAAGGGATAAAAACAGTTACGAAAGGGATGAATGCATATACAGGGGTAAGGAGAGCATATGATATGAATGGAAACATGGAGAAATCGCCCCAAAATATTAAAGAAATGATAAGAGAGATATGGGGAATAACAGTGACATAACGATTATGGGGGATCTATACAGAATAGTTGAGAAGGTACTAAGGAGAGAGTTGGTGTAAGAGTAAGGACGAAGAAAAGAACAATACACTGAACGAGATATGTACAGTAGGAGTTAGGAGGACAAAACTTATGCAGGATTAAAATAATTTAACAAAAGCTGCGACAAACTTTAAATTCTACTTATTTCAATTTGGTTAGAAGCATGGACTAGATTCATAAAAGGTAGGGCACAGAATACAAAGTAGTATTGTTAAACTATACTTCTTCTTTAAGTGCCATGTACTCCAAGTACATTGGCAAACACTAACTGCAACCTAATATTATCTGGAGCAGTTCGAACAATATTTTAGTAGATAGATCTAAGCATTGTCTTAAGTTTTTCAACCATGATATTTTTCTGACTCCGACGGCACGCAATTTTTCCCGGAATTATGTTTTGCAGAAGCGCATACTTATCGTTCGCCCCACTTGTCCGAAATACTCCAACTTCCGCCGCTTTATTGTATTTATTACTTTATTCTGCTTTTACTTAACTGCTTATTACTTGTGTCTAAACTCTTTCCCCCCTTGATCAAAATTACCCACCAGTGTTCCTCTAGCGCCGTTTCCTTATCACTCCACTCTATCTCTTCACATTGTTTTATCCAGTGACTCAATTTTTCCTCTTCTCTGCCGAATATCCTATAATTTCTCTCTTGCTCATCTGCATCCAATACTTATTTCCACCCTCTTCATTTCAACATTTAAACCTTGCAATAATTCTTTTATTCCTCATACTTAAACCCTATACCTACTGGAGTCGAGCCTTCTATCCACCTCCTGCCTGCCTTTCCATATACCTGATCCCTCATTCTTTCACTAATTCACTACATCCATACGAATTCGCCTATTCACATTTATTCTGCTCTTGATCCATTCATTCACATATATTTCTTCCTGGCTTCATTATTACTTCCATGTATTCTTCCCGTACCTACCTACTCTCTTCATCCCTCAATAAATTTCTCTCTAAATTAACCATAGTTTTTACTTCTTTTATACAGAATACTTATATAGAATACTTATAACTTATATTTTACTATGTCCTGAAGACTATCTAACCCGGCGTATTTCTATCTAATACCAAAATTTTTTCACACATCTAACCATCACCGTCACAGTCATGTCCCTTCCTTCCACCACTCATACCTCTGCCCCATACGTCCATCATCCTATTCCTTATTCTCAGTGATTCCCCAAATTCTTTTCCCATATCAACCACATTCTATCTCTAGCTCCCCTTGCCTTCTTCCTTATCAGTTTAATGTGTTCCTTGTAGATCCAGATTGCACCAAAATGAAACCCAAATATTTATAATACACCACCCTCTCAATTCTTTGTACCCCTATATTAAATTCATACGTTCTACAATCTCCCCTCCTTTCTTACACACCATAACTCTAGTTGTTCCCACATTCATTTCCAAACACCTTATGGCTAAATTCCTCTTCATGCTTTCATTCATCTCTTCGGCAGTACTCACCGTACAAACTATATAATCGGCATATATTAGTTACCACACTATTAACCTACCAACCTACGTGCCACCCGCTTGTCCTTTCATCAATATTTCCTCTAAATCAGACAATTAAGTATTAAAGAGACAAGCACTTAGCAGACTTCCCTGCCTAACTTCTCTTTGTGTCTCCAATTCATCCAATTCATTCACTCTAGCCTATGGAATTTAATGCTATAGTTAATATACAAACAAAAAGAGAACATACGTGATATTAAGAAATTCGTTAATTT
>WYDF02094772.1:0-10796 GCA_009867245.2 Adranes taylori | reverse complement strand
TGTAGTGCTTCCAAAACAGCACACAGCTCAACCGTATCGAAAGCTTTATGGAAGTCAACAAAAGCCAGAGACAGCGGCCTGTTGTACAATGTACAATGTCTTCGTCAGAAATACTCGCAGAGACTCGCTGAAGTCATTTTGTATGCCGTGATGGTGTCTTCTATACCAATACTTGAAAGGTTTCCAAGTCTTCCCTATTCGTAGTGCATGAGTACCATCACCAGCTATAACTATAAACTTACACAGTCTACCATGTTATGAAAAAGAGAAAGCTTTTCGAATAATCGAGAAGGCAGACACAAATAAGTATATGACATTCGTACCAACAAAATTTCGGGAATATTTCACTGTACGATGAATATAGACCATTGGAGTTACTTGAGTGTCCGTGGGATTAGCGAGATTATTGTAGGCATCCCATTCATCCGTATGAATGATTTAATGTGGTGCTACACGTTTGGCTATGATTGGAGGTAAGGTGTTGGCATTTCTTTGGCCAACAACGACCATCTGTATGTCTTCCGGCCCTTCGGCAATCATCCATAACATGCAGTTCCCTTCAACCATTCTTTCGCGACTATAATTGGACTGGTCGATTTGAACAACAATACCTCGCCCACCAGTCGGCCCGGCATGTTGCATAACAACCTCGAAATACATGAGCACAGTTCCCGACAATATGAATATCTACAGAAAAATAAAATATATTGAAAACATTGTAGGTTCGATAATTCACGTAACAGATACTTGTATTACAAAGTCACTGATATGAGAAGTCAGGGTTACTGAAATATCATTGTGACAAAGTCACTGTCAGAGAAATATAATTAAAATACAAATCACTAGTGTAACATTAAAAACCAGTGAAACAAACTTACCTGCTGGGTTAGTCTAATTCAAACTTCGATCGCAATCTTCATATTGTATCGAAGTTTTGACAGTTGACTTTAAGCTGTATGACGTCATTACTTTTAAACTAGTTGAGGTTAATTCGATTATCAAAGCGGGTTGAAACGATAATTTCAACATTGAATAAGACGAGTGCGCATACGTTTGGAGTATTTTATATCATTTCATTCTATGCATCACAGCATTTGGTAGAAATGTGACAGCTGGCGCCAGCACCATAATTCACGCTTTTTTTGTGCATTTGGTAGCATATAAAAAATTTATACAAAATTAAAAATGGCTTCATTATTGTCGATTACTAATTATTGATAAAATCGAGCAACAAGAAGTGGATGAAAATGCTAGGAATGATACAAGAAAAGGGAGGAAAACCATGTATTACCTAGTACCAATCAATCACAAGCATAAAGTAAAAAAACTTTTGAAATAAACACCAACCATCGAAATAAAATCAATATATCAAAAAGTTGAAGATAACGTCATGAAATTTCGGTGCAAAAATATGTTGAAACGAATTAATATAAGGCTCCTGGCTGATATTGTGTTATGACCCAAAATACTTCTTTGCGAAGTAGGAAAAGCAATATTTTGAATGAAAGATTTGCAGTATTCATACGACCATTCCCAAAGAAATGTAAACATTATCCTAGTCACATGTACCATAGGTAAGCAAATCTGCTGCTATTCCTACTTTTAAGTCTCTACGCTCTGTTTCATTGTCATTGAAATTAATTTGAGTATACATGGAAAACAGTTGATGAGGTACTAACTTCACAGCGACCTTATCTTCGGATATGAATTTAGATGTGGCAACAATATGTGGTTGAAGAGATCCAGTTTGACTGACTTAGTCGTTACGAAATTTAACCTTGTCGATTTATTGTTTCAAGAAAATATGAAAAACTAAATAAAATTATCAAGCGTAAATGATTTACTATTATGCTCGTATACATCAAGACAAGAGCATATTGGTATATAAATGGTCATTTCTTGGATTCGTGCCAAAGTCACTTTGAGCTGCTATAACTCGAAAACGAAAAGACTGTGTAAGATAATATTTAACAATTTTTATTTGTACACTAAGAGCTACGTAAATGTGAAAAAACTCTATAATTTAAAAAACTAAGATAATGTCCATAAGTCCAAGAATAGCTTTCTTATTGATGCAATATCTATTAATGCACCAAAAAGATCAAATAGATAGATATTACAACATCCTCAGTGCCATAAAAGTTATTGGTGTGACTTTGGGATGCTAAAAGTGCATAGGGGACACTGAAAATACAGTAGTGACAGTGGAAGGGCAGGGGGATACAGAAACTGCAAGAATTGGAGACACTGAGGTGCAGGTGTGGGTACACTGCGTACAAATTTTCACCTACATCTTGGATTTAAATGCAAAATTGTGCGGATATTTATATTAGACCCCACAAATGAGAGACTGACTAGATCGTCATCGTGACGTTCTAGTATGAGTTAAAACAAGGTCTTGGCGACTAGATAGAATCACTCTCTGCAAATGCTGTTAAACGCCAAATGGCCAAAAACGAAAACAATCGAAAGAGTAGAAGGCAATATTAGGCATTATAAATACACTGAGCTTTTGGGACCAGAAATTTCAACATCTACTACATGTAGGACATACTTATTATAACATCTACTTTACGTACTATTTATTTCAACATATAGCACATACTTATTTAAACAAGCATATTTGTTTTTCAAATAGCATATATATATATATATATATATATATATATATATATATAAATTTCAACGAACTCTCAAATGAGGTCATCCTGTTTTTATGTAAAAAAAAATTACGGTTCTGGTACATTTTTTAGACAATTATTTTTTATACTGACCTTGGTACTCCGGGCCGGAGGAAGGCGATAGGCAAGGTATGCTAAGCATCATGGTGCTAATACAAGAGCGGCTCCAAAGCAACAACAAATATTATTAAAATATTTTCTATGGGGCGTCAATTATGTTTTGCATGTGGGCCACAAAGACCTTTCCTCCGGCCCTGCTGGTACTATCAATTTGCTTTTATAGAATCTATTTACCTACTTCTGGTGTTAAATTTAATTACTTTTATAACGCCATCTACTAGTGTGAATAAGGGCGACCGAGACCACGAACCACCTCACGAGCGCTAACATTTCGCGACATATCTCTACCATGATATTGGGTGCAAACGCGATCATCTCACGACATATCTAAACTATGATTTGACTCACAAACTCGAATGCTTGCCAACGGTGTGCTGTTGGTTACCTAAATTTGGCAGATCCCTCCACTTTTACAGATTTCTTCTGAATATTGCATTGTAAATTCAGCGCTAGATGGCGTTATGTTAGTTAATGTCCATAAATTCATTACAACATCCGCAGTGCCATAAAAGTTATTGGTGTATCTTTAAGATGCTAGAAGGGCATAGGGGACACTGAAAATACAGTGAAGACAGTGGAAGTATAGGAGGATATTGAAAGTGCAAGAATTGGAGACACTGAGGTGCATGGGTGGGTACACTGCGTACAAATTTTCACCTACATCTTGGATTTCATTGCAAAAGAGTGACTATTGTTAGACCCCACAACTGATAGCATGACGTCATCGTGACGTTTTAGAACGAGTTTGAAAGCAAAGTCTTTGCGGCTAGGTAGAATCGGCTCTCTGCAAATACTGTCAAATGCAAAATGGCCAACAGCAAAAAAAAATCAAAAAGTAGAAGGCAGTGGCTTCTATTAGGCACTATAAATACACTAAGTTTTTGGGACCAGAAATTTCAACATCTACTACATGTAGGACATACTTATTATAACATCTACTTTACGTACTATTTATTTCAACATATAGCACATACTTATTTAAACAAGCATATTTGTTTTTCAAATAGCATATATATATATATATATATATATATATATATATATATAAATTTCAACGAACTCTCAAATGAGGTCATCCTGTTTTTATGTAAAAAAAAATTACGGTTCTGGTACATTTTTTAGACAATTATTTTTTATACTGACCTTGGTACTCCGGGCCGGAGGAAGGCGATAGGCAAGGTATGCTAAGCATCATGGTGCTAATACAAGAGCGGCTCCAAAGCAACAACAAATATTATTAAAATATTTTCTATGGGGCGTCAATTATGTTTTGCATGTGGGCCACAAAGACCTTTCCTCCGGCCCTGCTGGTACTATCAATTTGCTTTTATAGAATCTATTTACCTACTTCTGGTGTTAAATTTAATTACTTTTATAACGCCATCTACTAGTGTGAATAAGGGCGACCGAGACCACGAACCACCTCACGAGCGCTAACATTTCGCGACATATCTCTACCATGATATTGGGTGCAAACGCGATCATCTCACGACATATCTAAACTATGATTTGACTCACAAACTCGAATGCTTGCCAACGGTGTGCTGTTGGTTACCTAAATTTGGCAGATCCCTCCACTTTTACAGATTTCTTCTGAATATTGCATTGTAAATTCAGCGCTAGATGGCGTTATGTTAGTTAATGTCCATAAATTCATTACAACATCCGCAGTGCCATAAAAGTTATTGGTGTATCTTTAAGATGCTAGAAGGGCATAGGGGACACTGAAAATACAGTGAAGACAGTGGAAGTATAGGAGGATATTGAAAGTGCAAGAATTGGAGACACTGAGGTGCATGGGTGGGTACACTGCGTACAAATTTTCACCTACATCTTGGATTTCATTGCAAAAGAGTGACTATTGTTAGACCCCACAACTGATAGCATGACGTCATCGTGACGTTTTAGAACGAGTTTGAAAGCAAGGTCTTTGCGGCTAGGTAGAATCGGCTCTCTGCAAATACTGTCAAATGCCAAATGGCCAACAGCAAAAAAAAAATCAAAAAGTAGAAGGCAGTGGCTTCTATTAGGCACTATAAATACACTGAGTTTTTGGGACCAGAAATTTCAACATCTACTACATGTAGGACATACTTATTATAACATCTACTTTATGTGCTATACATTTATTTCAACATGTAGCACACTTATTTAAACAAGCATATTTGTTTTTCAAATAGCATATGTATATCAATTTCAGAGAACGCTCAAATGACGTCATCCCGTTTTTATGTAAAAAAAAATTATGGTTCTGATACATCTTTTAGACTACTATTTTGTATATTGACCCTGGTACTCCGGGCCGGACGGAAGCAAAAGACAAGATATGCTAAGCAAGCTTCAAGTATGCATAGAAAGAAATTATTAACTTTTTAAAAGAATATACAATTCAAAAAAAAAAGTATTATTTCAATTTCGATTCTTAAAAATCAAGATTTAAGCAATGTATACATAGAATTATTTAATGAAACAGGTCCAAAAATAATTAGTTGTCCAAAAAGACATATTTTTATTGTAGATGACGTAGAAATTCATCAGCTAATTAGAAATTACCATGAAGGAAAAACTAACCACCGTGGAATCGTAGAAATTATGAAAAATATTTCAAATTAATATTATTTTGTTAACATGCGTGATCAAATATCCAAATCTATGAAATTGTCTTGTGAAATTTGTAAAAGAGCTAACTATAATAGGAATACTCCGCATACTCCACTCATGCTAACTGAGACTTTAAGTAAACCATTTTAGATTATACATGTCTATACTTTCACAGTATTCCAAAAATTTTCCAACCATAATAGACAAATTTTCAAAAGTAGGTCAAGCTATTTCAACAAAGAGTAAAAATCCTTTAAAAACTATAAAAGCATATACCAAGTACTTCTCATTTTATGATGTTCCCGAACAAATAGTCACAGACTGTCGAATCGAATTTCTTGCAGATCTAATTAAACAATTTATGGAACTTCATAAAGTAAAAATTCATTACACTGCTCCTAAAAATCCAAATTGTAATACTCACGTAGAAAAATTTCATTCAACGTTGTTAGAACATATTCGAATTTTAAAACAAAGTCACCTGAGAGAGTCACTACCCTTATTGATGCCTTTTGTTGTAATGGCACTGTAGAGTTTTATTGCGACCTGAGAACGGTGAACTGTAAACACCCTTTCAAATTACTCTTTTTGCTGATTAAAATCGGTTGATATTACGCTTAGCGATTAGACATTTAATTAGAGCGATTAAGTGAAACCAGTTTAGTTCACTTTAACTATTTAATTACAATACTAACACTAAAAGGAATAAATTGATAAATTAATGAGTAGATTTTATATGTTGGTAAATTGGAGAAAAAATGTAATTGTTGTGCACTAAAGTCGAACCCTTCCAACGTAGATAGGGTTCCAAGCGATGGGTTTTCCTTACTACGACGACGACCTTCTTGTATGTATGTTTAGACCATTCTGATCTATTTAAACCGTTTTAAGGAAGCGGCATCAGTACATCCACCCTTATCTATTTGCATATTTAAGCACCACAATATAACAATAGTCACGTACATTTATTGTCCACTATGAACACAGGTATGGTTTTGGATTTTACCGAGCTTTGGATAACGATGTCTTAAACAATGTTAGTTGGTATGCACATATAATTTCATCTATTTTATCAGAGGCGTACCGAAATAAGTGCTTTCACCAATAAGAAATACTATTTCGTACAGGCACATTAATATTAAGACATTCATATAATAAAGAAATCTTGGATATAGATGATGAACGAATCGCTTTACACGATTTCGTACAAATTCACAAACAAAAAGTAAATACACTATACGAAAAGTTCAGGAAAAGACGGAAAAGCATAAGTTAGACGTAATTATCAAACGCAATAACCGTGACGACACACAACTATTTGAAAATCAATTAGAGGTCTACGCTAGAAATGACAAACTGAGTAAAAGTGCACCTAGATACGAAGGACCATTTAAAGTAATTAACATCACAGACAGACATGTAGCTACCATTCAAAAAGATAAAAAAACCTTTACATAGACATCTACGTAATCTAAAATAACCATATGTTTCAGGTTTATTCTGTAGACCATCAGCACAGTCACAGGACAAATAGAATCCCAAATAGTCACCACATATCCTGGAATGCTTGCAAATAAAATTGGCATTGCTCAAAATACCATAGATCATTGGATATTAATTAAAGTTGTTCCCATTCAATCACACATAGATAACCTAAACTTCATATCTCTTCAAATTAATAAATTTAACGATTCTATACAACTATCAGAAGTATACTAGGTTTCACGAGTTTAATCACATCTTAATCTGCCTAAGCAATGGGAAATATGATTAAGCATATAAAAGTATAACTGTTATACACAACATAGTCTTAGCAAATAGTTAGAAAATTCTTTACCATCAATTAGAAGAACCTTATAAAACAATCAAATGCAAATGTTATCTGATAGTTTCTAAAAGGCATAAACAGAGCAAATAATATTCAAAATTAAAAACATTTTATCCTTCATTATTAGAACGTTCAGAATTCTTAAGGGACTTAATTAAAATTAGAAACTTTGATATTAATTTACAATTTATACTAAATGTTAAACTTTAATCCTTCATGAAGAAATAGAAATTGTCAAAAGTTTTGATGATAACAATCAATTAATTTTTATTATAGAAATTCATACACATTTCATGTAAACCAAAATTCTGGTAACACCTTCCAGATAATTATACCAAAAGCAAAATTCCTTATTTCCAATGATAAGAATTAATGCCGTGTGAAACTAATTTGTTACAATTTCCGAAAAATAATAAAAATTGCCAACATTCATTAAAACTTAGTAGTAATAAAATTCAAAACAATCTGTAGAAACAATTAGATAGTCATTATACCGAACGAGATAGTAGTACATTATTCATATAAAAATAATCAAGAAACGACAGCCTTATTAGGAAGCTATATATTCAGCTTACCAGAGTTATGTCAAATAAATTTTACCGGAAGTCTTAAGTCCACATCATACCAAAATGGAAGGAGCCACATATAAACAATTACCAGAAATCAAGTTATATTCCAATGGTAAAGAATTACAATATACTCCAGTTAAAATGGAATTAGAAGCAGTATATTTAGATGAGATGCAGAATATACAAAATATCAAATTAAAAATCTAAATGAATTAATAAATGATATCCAAACTCCAATGATTATAAATGGGTCAATGAGTATTTGAACTATCCTGTCATATCTAATCGTAATTTTACTTTTTAACCCCAGAGGAAGAAATCGCACATTCTGAGGCCTGGAGAACGCGGAGGCCAAGGCACATCTCCAAACCGGTAATTGAGATGAGTGGTGAAGGTACACCCAGGCAAGTGCATTTTCTTTACTGCTTTACACTTTAATTTTCATTTATAGATTATTTCCTACCATTATGTTTTCTAAAACGTTTTTGACCTTTACTTTGCTTTCTATGGGATTGGGCCACGAGCCATGCCACCATTTTATGTGTTCTAACTGCGATCCGGTAGCATATCGTTAAATTACATATTTCGTAGATGTGAACTTAAAATTTAGAGCCCGGCGCTTGCGCAACTATTAATTCCAACGTCAGTCGGATTATTTAAATAAGATTATTTAAAAAACAAATCTATTTGGTGAGCACGTTTTCATATAAAAACTGATAGTTCTTGATTCGTATGAAATTGACACAAATATGACCAACTACACTGTTACAACACATAAATTGCATTAACTTTTCTTGACAGAGCCATTCTTATTCGTATTATGAAAATTGATTCATTTTAATTTAAAGATGAAATAGATATTTAACTGTACTAAGCTTGAATTTTATCACCAGAAATGTCAAATTTTACAAATGTACATGTGTCAAACATCCGCTAATAACTGTGTTGCCAAATCCCGAAAGTAAAGCAGCAATTCTCGGTTATACAAACTGATGTGTAAAAAATACATTGCATGTATATAGATATAAGATTTGTTCTATGTGCTTTTGTTTAGCAATTATGTGTTATATTATGCAGTTAATGTCGGTTGCCATGGCAAGAAATAAAGAAGTTTAACATATTAAGTGTCATATCTTTGTAATCATAACACATTGGACCTTTTCTGTTTGGACTTATTTTAAATAGGCACAAAAGCGCTCAAAATATACAAAACTAGGTAAGATGGTAATAAAAACTTTAAATCAAAAATTGTATTGCTCAAAATTGCTTTGATATATTCAATTCTTCACATCGACCAAATTGAAGTCCCTTGGTTATACATACAGTTCCACAAGTTTTACTTTTTAACATTCATGAAAACCGAGATTATCACGATAATACTTTTTACAGGGTTCCGCAATGTCCATTTTACAGAACCCTGTATTTCGCTTCTATTTCTTCAGATATGAAATTATTTATTTTTACCACTTGTACTCTGTTAAAAGAAACTTCGAAACCAGCAAACAAAATCATGCAAAATCCTAACTCACTCAGTTTAAACAGAAGTAACTAGAGGTGGACTTTGTCGAATGCTTTCGAAAAATCACTATAAACTAAGACAACTTGGGAATCATTTTCAATTGCATCCAAAATTCATCCAAATCCAATTGCATCCAAAAGTTAGTGATAGTGGATTTACATTGGATAAAGTCGTGTTGTTCTTCGATACATAGGGGTTGTATTACCAAGAAATATGATCCTATATTTAAGAGTTTAGCAATATAGGCAAAGCGATTGGATAGATACTCCCCATTTATGTGGGAAAAGACCTACCACTATAAATCTATTAAACGAATCAGAGATAGGGGAGCTCAAGGTAACACTGCATTTCTTTAGGTATAGAGCTGGGATCTCATCTGGTCCAGCCGAGGAAATATTTGGAACTTTTAATATTTGTCTGTACCTCTAAATTACGGATAGTTTATTGCTAATTTGTGTTATCGGTGTTTAGAATATCGTTAATAAATATTGAAGATAAATTTGGCGATAATGATCCATATGGTACTTCGGCTAAAGTTTTTCTTATGTTGGATATCTCTTGACGGAGAAACTCCTGTACGAAAGGTAGCATATTAGTTCTTTGCATAAATCTATTGAATTATTTGATTATTGTTTTTACTGAATTGTTTGAATTTCAATTTATTGAATTTACAAATATTTAAATGTAATTTGTGTTTCTTTATATGCTAATAAAGATTGATTTATTTATTAGTAACTGATACAGTTCCATGAGACAAGTATTTAGCATTAATTGTATATTAATCCATGGTGTCGCACTTTATCGCATGTTTTAGAAACATCCCACTAGATATGTTCTCATTGAAGCTTTTGGTGACGTGCTTGACAACTCTTCTGCTTTCCGAATTGTTCGTTTTGAAATAACTTTCAAGCATCATATGTGAACTAGTACATATAGGTAGATGAAAGATAAAGGGGAGAGGGCGCGGCGAGTTTATCCCCTTTTTAGTTTTCCTCCCTTAACTTATCATTCACAATATCTTAAATATTATACATACGTATAGATTAATCCTGTATCTACTTTTGGGTATCTTCTACTTTCTCTTATTGCTACATAAACTTTTAGTAAAACTATTCCTCTAAGACCTTCCAAGGATCAAGTCTCCCTCTACTGCAAGGAAGACTTGATCCCGGCTACTAACAACATAATCTTTCTGCCAAATACCACCTTGTTAATCGTAGTGCTACTTCTGTCTTTGGAATGAATGGTATACAAACAAAATTTAAAGAAACACACAACTTAATTCTATTTTAAGGAAAACAAATCTAATGATAATAATCTAATGGATTTTAATGATAATCGTGTTTGTGCTTCAAATTACATGTATTTAAATGGTAAAATATGTATTTCCTATTTTATTTATTTTTTTTTGCGTAGGAAGTGGAGAATCTTCATAGACAAAGGATGCCCGATGCAACCAATAGTGTGGGATTCTTACC
>WYDF02094761.1:0-10796 GCA_009867245.2 Adranes taylori | reverse complement strand
AATTTAATTTTATTTTATTTTATTTTATTTTATTTTATTTTATTTTATTTTATTTTATTTTATTTTATTTTATTTTAAGTAAATTAAATTCAACTACAGTAAGTAGCAAAAATTCTACAATCATTGAATTAGGTATACATAAGCTACATCACTTAATTTTTTACCGAATCTTTTGTACTCTCGTCACTCACTTCTTATTTTATTCAATCATATCAATCTTCTTTAATCCTTCCTTGACAAATCTTCGTCACGAGAAAGCAATGAGAGCCACATCAACGGAAGAGGTTAGCCTACCGCCTAATGCACCGGGAGAACCGACATGCCAGAGATACAATTCTTAAAACACGTGGAGAATACCATCGACGCTTGTTCCACAGCAAATAAATCCGTCATCACCACAAATTTATTTCCTACATCATAAAATTTCATCGCAGCTTCATTATGTCACTTGGCTAGATGAAATTACAACATCTGCATTAAACATTCAGCCATTTAATTCTATCGACACTCTGGAGAATCCCACGAAATATCCAAAGATCCAATCAGAAGATAAATTATTAACATAAAATCACATTACCTTTATTTCGATATTTATTTTGCTATTTTGCTAATGGAAAATGGTATGGTACGACCTTACAATTTTTACATTCTAATTAGCTTGACAACCTATTGTCAGTTAATTAAAATCGCAAATAGAAGCATATATTTGACGTTATAAATATTAGAGAAAAATAAACCAAACTATTTAAACATGTTAATGCGTACATCATTACAGTGTTTACATACATTATTATAATAATTAAGAACAGCGTAATCTAACCCAACCCTGTATAATCTCCTGAAAAAGCACATTTTACGTTACAAATTATTGAAATAAAATATTTATGTAAACAGAATAAAATATTTATGTTCGTTATATTTAATCGAGCCCGTCCTAAAATTTAACAATTATCATTAAAAAGCCCTTGAGGCCTAAAGAAACCAACCAGTCCGACTCAACATCTAAAGGCTTTTCGTCCTTGAGTCCGGACTAGAGTCCGGGCGCGCAGACAGACTCATTGAAGAGACGGACTCATTTAAGGACTCATTTAACGATATCATTTAAGAAAATCGTCATGTAACACATCGTCCTCAGACATATTGAAGAGTGCAGTATATTCGATTTGTGAAAAAAATATGTTTCCAATGTATGAAGTCGCCTAACTTTACCAAACTTAAAAATCCAATCAATCAAACAATTTTTGTTGGCATGTAAAAATAACAAAACAACTTGCAATATTCTATAAATTCTAATTTAAAAAAAAGAAGACACAAAACAAAACAACCACCCACAAAAAATAAAGAAATCTATTTGTTAGAAGGAATAAGGAACTTTTCTTCCCATTGTCCATTAGCCTTCTTTCCATTATTCCTATACCTTTTAATCCTCCACTCAAACACAGTCTTACATTACGTGCCACTAACCTTTCTCCATCACTCAAATTAATTCCCGTACATGCATTCACCCGGTGCTCTCACCTATCCTAATCTCTTCCACATATCCTGTCACTCTCATCCATCCAATACCTGTTTGCCCTTTCCTTGCTCCCACATTCTATTCGCGCAAAAATTCTTTTTTTCCATGGTTACATCTGCTGTGATATATTATGGAATTCCCTCCCCATTCATTATACTGAAATATTTCTTATAATATCTCTCAGTCCTACATCTTTTTCATCTGTCTTGCACCTTAATATTATTCATCCTTATTTCAACTTTATTTACATCTTCGTCCACATGAGATATTTTCTCGAATCATCTTTCCGTAGAACATCCTATTCTTTCATACAGTTTCGTCCTCTCTTTTGCCCATTCATTTAAACACATTTAAACCTTTTTAAATAAACCATTTTCACCCATCTCAAATTCTCATCCACCATAACCTTTCTATCATATTTTACTAACTTCTTTATTCCTTTATTCCAACATTTATACTTTCCATATTCCTCCACCACTATCTCACTCGATATTACTTTTCCACTCCAATTAGTCTCCTCCATACTACACACATCAACCTTTCCATTTCCGCTCTTTATTTTACATCGTACACTTTCGCTCCATATACCAATATATTTTGCATACAAACTTCTATTATCGTGATTCTTAATCTCATTAAATCCCCAAATTTCCTAACCTATATACATCTTAACCTTCCCATGACTACACTTGTTTCTTCACTGCTAACTTTACACGTCCTTTGCTATTCTCAATATAAATTAACGTTAAACCTAAATACTTATTCATTTTCACAATTTCAATCACATTTCCTCCACAGAAACTTATCTTTTTTGCTGCTCCTACCTCCTCTCTTACATACTATCAAATTCGTTTTTTCCACATTCACCTGTAAGCAAGTTTTCTCGAAAAACTTATCCACACTTTCAATCATTTCTTTCATTTCTTCTGTCATTTTCGACATGCACATAAAATCATCAGCATATCCTAATGACCACACCTTCTCTTTCTCAAGGATCACCCTTCTACATTGTCCATTTTTCAGCACATTTTCCAAATCTGTCAAGTAAATATTAAACAAACTCCCACTCATTGAACATTGCTGTCTTACTCTCTTCCTTACTTCAAAACCATTCAGACACGCAATACCCCACTCTTACTCTTGTCTCTTCGTACATTCCTCTTACAACCTTAATTATTCTTTCTGATATTCCGACTTCTTCCATCCTCATCCATGGTTTTTCTATCACCTATATTGTCAAATGCTGCATGTAAATCTGGAAACGTCATATATAACTTTTCTCTACACAACTCTTGATTCATCAGGAAATTTATGATCACCAGATTATCAGTTGTGCGCCTTTTTTCCTTTATAAATTTATTTTGCGTTTTTTGAAAACATCCTGTTCTCAATCAAATATCACACCAAAATCCTTTTATTCATTTTTCTTCCAAATAATCTATATACTCCATTCATTATTGTAACTCCCGTATAATTCACCATCTGCGTTCTATCTAGAGCTCTTATATAACGAAATTATTTCACCTTCTTTCCACTCCTCATCCATAGTCTCCATCCTCTCCCTCATCCATAGTCTCCATCCTCTCCCTCACCCATACACTCCCCCAATTCCAAATCTCAAAAGTGGCAAAATGGTTCATAATGTAAAGCAAAAATAACACTGGTCAACACAATTTGGTTTTCTTATACACCAATACCTGTAGTTGATGTCTTTTATCATGCTGAATCTCAATCTGATTTCAAATTTGCTCCATCAAGTCTGGAGTTTTAAAAAACGCATTAAATTTTAAAAAAATCAAAATCTGCTATTGAAGTCTTGTCTATCCTATGTGGATATGTAAGGAACTACCCACGGTTCTTTCATAGCTCACCCCCCTAAACAATCCGATCTCTTCTGGTAGCGAGATAGATGAAACATTATCTCATTAATCGCAAATCATCCAAAATTCCGTATCGGAGAGCATCCCCCTAAAATCCAGTGTCTCCTTAAATAGGCATCCCCTTCCTCGCGAAATCTTAAACATGATTCACGAAATAAGACCCCAAAACTTCGACCCCTAAATCCCATCTAACTAACTCGCAAGGACAAATAATACATAACCCGCTAGAAAAATCCAACTATTTTGCTTATCATCATGAATCAGCCTACCAAATTCCTAACAACCCAAACTTTGACAATCAATTTCTATTTGACACAGACAACTATGTGAGAAACTTAGATGGGCGCTACACACCAATACCATATTTTCCTGAAAACGATGACGTGATCTTCCATATCAGTTCTGAAGAAAGTACTTCAACACTCAAATTGGGCAAAAACACAGCTCCCGGAATCGATAATCTAATCTGCCGCATTCTAAGAAATATTCCATCAGAAACCATAAAACTTCTCAGCTATATCTTTAACCAGTATCTCCTATTGGAAGCTTTTCCAGCAGAACGGAAGACACAGATCGAATACGAAACGTTTTGGAAACCAACAAAATTCTACAAGACAATCAATTTGGTTTTAGCCTCGCGCTCTACACATAACCCCCTTCTGAAATTCCAAACCGGCGTTACTCGCCCTTTAAACAGCGCACCCTGTGCTTTGGCAGTATTTCTGGGCATCACCCAAGCCTTTGACTCAGTACGGCATGCTGGCATAATTCGCAAAGTCCATACACTAAACATATTTCATCCAACTCTAACCAAATTAGTCCAGTCATATTTGTCAAACCACAGCACTCAAATCAAAATAGGAGACAAATTATTCAGAACTATCTACCCTCAAGCCGGAGTCCCTCAAGACTCCGTCCTGGCCCCTCTGTTGAACATAAAGTATTATTACGATATCCCAATCTCCAGACACCCCAATTCTCACAGCGACCTTTATGCAGACGACCCGGCATTTTGGGCCTGCAGTAAGTCAACCAAAACCAATAACAAATACATCCAAAACTTTCTCAACTCTTTCTTAGCATAGGCGCAGAAATGGTGCATCATACCAAACACAAGCAAAATTCAAGGCATCTTAATACAACACCCAAATCTAATCAGAAATCGGCATAGAGACAAAAGAGATCTCCGGCTCCAAATCTGGGGAAAAGATATCCCGCTAAAATACAAAGTCACATATTTAAGAATGACTTTCAATCGAACGTTTAACTTGAACTCCGATATAAAACAAACTCTTGCTAAGGTTAGAAAACGCGCCAACCTAATCTCTGCTCCGAGGACGATTCCCGGGGTGTGGCCCCAAAACACTTTAGCACAATTGAGGGGTATAGGTGCCAAAGTGAATATCTCCATTTTTTGGCATTGCGGGAAAAAACGTGATTCTAGTTTAACAAGATGAGTTTCATTATATCCTAAATCGTTTTGGAGTCAGAAATAAGTAAATACGATAAAAAACAGCACTTTTGCTACTAAGTTGATTATTAGTAGTAGAAGTGAATATCTCCAAAGCTCTTTAGAAACTTTAGTCAATATATCCAAACCAGCCAATCAGAATGGAGCAAAAAGGTTATCCCTCTAGTTATCAGCTGGTTTCTAGGTTATATTGATTTTCATAGATTTTTGTACCTTTTTTATTCTTTTACAAAGTGTTTTCTTGCTGCTTTAATATTAATTTCTGAATAGATATTTCAAGTTATGGAAAGAATATCTCCTATATCTGTTTCTCCTTCGAAAAGAAACGTCCGAAAGGACAAATGGAAAAGAAAAGAAATGTGGCCAAAAAGCTGATATACGGGAATTGCTATTAATTTTTACATTGTAATTTGAAAAACTGCACAATGTACTGTTTTTCAGTATTATGTAAGTATTACGCCGCAAAAGGTCAAACAATATAAGAAAGCTGTTCCATTCTAAATTTTTTATAAGATCGGCGTCGGGAGGAAATGTATTTGTAAGAAAGTATATCTTAATATTTTGTTAGTGAAGCAAGGAAGAGTCAACAAGATAATCAGAATGTTTTACGAAAGCTCGTCAACCCCAAAAGAACATAGGGGTGGTGATCGAATTAGTGTCATATTTAGAGAGAAAAGGGAAGCTATTATGAACTTTATCTCATCACTAAAGTGCTGTGAGGTACATTACAGCTGATCGTCTTTCAAAAAATGATAGTGAAAAGGTTGCTGATAAACTGAAGGTAAAGTCAACTTATTTTAGTTGTAAATTTAATTCAAAATTTAACTTAGGGTTTGGGACACCAAGGGTAGACCTGTGTTCAACATATAGTAAGTTCACAGAAATGTTAAAACTAGAAACGGATGATAACAAAAAAGATACTATTCGAGCACAAAAACAAATTCACAAAATGCGTGCTAAAGCATTTTATGAAATTGTAAAAGAAAAAAATTACTCCTTAATAACAATTTCCTATGACTGCCAGAATAACTTGGTGCTACCAAAGATATCAGATCAAGATGCCTATTACAAAAGGCAGATGTAACTATATGTATAATATTATTTGCTTCGTTGGTTGCTCTTCTAATAATATGGACACAACAAACAGTGTTTATTACTTATGGAACGACGACCATTTCAAAACATTCCTGGACGTGATCGCTACCCCATCTTTCATATACTGGAAGTCCTACGTTTTATAATATCTTTCATAAAACAAAAGTTGAACGTTTTATTTTCGACTGTCACCTTTTAAGTCGTCTATTAAATTCAACTAGCACAATTGTGTTTAGGGTGAAATAAACAACATTAGTCTAACCTATAAATCGCCTACCTATGAATCCCCCGATCCCCATATTTGCCTACACCGCGAACAACTTCGCTCTCCGCTTTGTCGCGGCCTAAGGCCGCTCTTAACATTTTCCTACAAACAGTTTTTGCCACAAACCCTCAAACCCCTCTTCACTCTTCTCGACTACTTGTCTGGCGTGCTTCGACTTGCGAGAAGTCTAGCGTGCAGTCGGACACCAGCTGCCGTTTTTGACTTAATTTTTCTCCACTACTGCTTTTGAGTCACTTTTTCTTCGTGAATGCTTTGCGTAAAATTGAGGTTCCTGGGTCTTACACTTGTTCCCCAAGTTTTATTTTGCAATTTTCCTAGATATATCCATATATTGAACTCAGATATTTATTCTAGTACAATATTCGGTCTCAAGTAAATCGATCGCAAAGTTTACAAAACAAAAAACACCCTGTATATATGATAGTTTGTGATTTTAGAAGAAATTTTGTTGGCCTATGTAACAAAGTTTATTCAAGTGTCCTATCTTTTATAGTTCCAAAATATATCAAAAAGTTTGTTAAATTTTACATGTGGCAACGTCGCGTTCTATGCCATTTGCAGGGATGGCACTACTTTCATTCGACGCTTAATATAATATATTATATGCGAGCGAAATTTCAGGCTTCTAATTTGAAAACTGAATTTCTCAATCAAATAATTATTTTGAACCCCTTCCAAAATTATAATATGCACCCGCCACTGATAACAACATTTATTCAATGTCAAAAGCAGTTTATATGTCAAACAGAAAGAAGTTTATATGTCCCATACAAAGTAAAATAATTTATCCTGTAACTTTGCATATATGAGCTACTACTTACATATAATTGTTGAATGTCGATTGCCATGGCACAAGTTGCGAAATTTTAAATTATTAAGGGTCTTTGAAACGATAAGAGTTAGACCCATTATCTGTGGTATCATTTTAAATAGAATTACAAGGGTTACCAAATTCTGAAAAAATATACAAGGTGTTACTAAAAAGTTTATGAAAAAAAATTATTAGTCAAAATCGGTTAAGTATATTAAGTTGCTCATTGAGGTACCTTGAGGTACCTTAGACTTACATACGTGCCCCAACATTTATTTTTCCAACTTTCATAGGAACCGAGATATTTAGGGTAGTACACTTTTTTTCAAGGTCCAATTACTCCGGTGCTTTGATGTGCGATTTTTAAAGTCGCTTAATGACTTCAGTATTAAAGGAACTTTCGACACAAAACATTTTATCAAATCATTTCCTACTTTCTGAGAAAATGGACCGCACAGTTTGAACAAAAAACACCCTGTATATATGTTAAATTGTGATTTTAGAAAAAAATATTTCAAATAAAATCGAAGGGCCTTTATGTAGCCTACACAATAAAGTCTATTCGAATATAATATGTTTTATGTTTCCTGAGATATTTCAACAAGTTTGTTAAACTTCTGACATGGCAACACCGCTATAAAACTTGGCCGCATTTGACTATTTTATTCGACGCATAATACAAGATACTATATGTGTGCAAAATATCAATCTCCTAGTTCGAATAAGAAATTTCTGAACAAAAAAATTGCTCATGTCACTTGTGTACACAAAGTGTACACCTGTCTACCAAATTTCATCCAGATCGGTCCCTTAGGGAAGGAGAAATTCTTGAACATACAGACGTACGTACACATCATCATCATCATCATCAAACAGCCGCTCGCGTCCACTGCTGGACATAGGCCTCCCTTAGTGTCTGCCACGGCTTTCGGTCTTGTGCGTCCTGTATCCAGTTTCCCCGGATTCTCTTAATATCGTCCGTCCATCTTGTTGGTGGTCTGCCTCTGTTTCTATAGGCTTCGTGCCTTGGTCTCCACTCCAGAATACGCTTTGACCACCTTCCATCCGTTGTTCGTGCTTCCTCTTGCGCATTCCACAAGTTGAACCGAGTTAATTTAAATGGCGTAGAAGCTGTGAGGCTGATTTCTGATGCATGCGGAGAGCAAAATAAGAATAGCATCATGCTTGGAATGTGATGAAAATGGTTTCTTTCTGCTCCAAGGTCTGCTAAAACCGTTGAGCTCATATTTTCTGTGTGTGTACACTCTTTTATTGCCCCCCCCCCCCGGACCGAATATTCAGAAGAATGGAGACTGACTTTAGAAAGAAGGATGTGATCAAAAACCCTGAGAAATTCAAGAACATTATAGATAGATATGCATGGAAGTCCAATGTTGAACAAGGCTGCGATGTCATGGATTGGAAAAGTTAAATTGAGAAGGTTTTGAAACAAATGGTTCTTTCTATTTAAAATTAGCTTCTTGTAAAAGATTTATTTTAGAACGGGCGAAAAGAAATAATACTGAAAACTTTTGCTATTTGATTGTTAAGAATCGTCAATAGGTACTTAGAAAGTGACTAACTCATCCAAAAACATCAACATAAAGTTGTTACGTCTTAAAGTAATTCTATATATAATTTTCATTATAAAAATAAAACAGTAGTACAGATAAATCTAGCAGTTATTCGGCCAAAAATGAATCCTGTCAATCTCTTAAGAGGTATGGTGCCAAGTCCACCATTAAAATTATCAAAGATTTCCCCTCATTTGCTCCCACTAAAGTATATAGATATACGGCATGATCTTTAACCTATACGTGAATTTAAATTTACCTCAGGATAAGCACGCTGAAATATTTTAAGGGGTTGTTGGAGAACGGGGTGATAACACAAGAATACAAAGAACAGTTAGGTGAATATTACGAAGAATCCGAAGAATTAATTGTCTAGCTTTCCAGCTTTTAATTTTATTAGTATAATAATGTTTAACTACTGTATCTTTTCGTAAAACAAATAAATTTTAATATACCCACTTTTAAAAAATGAATTGTCTTTACTAAACTTTCCAAAGTTCAATGTTCTATGGGTATGGGTTATGGGGGTTTGCCCTAAGGGCACACAAAGGCGACTTTGGAAGGATCTAAAGACCCTTCTACTATCTATTTACATGCGAATGAAGTTCGAGAAATAGTGCAGTTGGTAGCAAATGCTACATAAATCCACAAGTTGGATGCAAACATGAATATCTCCAAATTTAGATTAAAAAATTTGGCTATTTTTCTTAATAGATATGCTTGGGGTGGTTGTAATACTCTTTGGTCTAAAAAATAAATATTCCTGTCACTGAAACAAGAAATATCATAAAGTGCCGTTTTTCGTGGTTCCTGAAAAAAAATGCGAAAACGGAGATATTCACTTTTGTATATATGCCCCTCACTTATAATACCTACATAAGATCTGTTATTGATTACAGATTAATTCTTTATTCCACTGCAACCAATAACCAAGTACACAGTCTAGTTACATATGAACGAAGAATCTTACGTAAAGGAAACCGTTTGCATTCGTTACGCCTACATTCTTTACGAGGACTGCTCGGCCACACCCATGTCTGATCGCCTAAAACATCTTCAATGTAAATACCCCCACAGGCGCAGGCTGAAAACAACATAATAGCCCACCAGACAATTCGGTCCCACTGGGGCACATCAAACCACTGTTTAAGGCGCCCAAAAATTAAATACACGAACCCCCCCCCCTCTAGAAATTGACCACCAAACTCAAAAACAACTCAACTATGATCAAGATTTTGCAGCTTTTCCTTGATTGTAAAGTGATTATTATAGCACACTATTATAGAATATTATGCCTGTGAATATTATAGAATATTATGCCTGCAAGTAATAATCTGCCAATAACTGCACTAACAATCCCCTCAAAACATAGGCCAAGACTGCAGAGGACCACAAATCCTAAAGTCTCCTTGATAAACTCACCAACCTCCTATAAAATGAAAAAGAAGTTCCTTCGATTCAATGTAAGGAAGTTTCTAATAGCTGACCGTCTTTTTAATTCATAAGGCCCCGTACGTGTGTAAATAATCCAAACAGCTTATGTTACGTATGTGAAAATTCACTATCTGCCAGCATAAACGGAATATTACACCTTTAATATAATACTTATATTTTCACTATTTTGGCTTAACCACGAAAAATCAAGGCAATCCATTGGCTTCCAGGAGCGGCGAAACTAGCTGGCTGACTAGCCGGCCAGCATTGGTGCGCACGTTGATATTCTGAGCAGCTGGTCTAATGGTAAGAACATCGGTATGCCATTTCTATGATTTGTATGCCAAGATTTGTTGATTTGTCGTGAAAAACGGACCATTCAACTGATTGCTACCTTTGCTGCACGAAAACTTTCGGGTTTTCCAGCAAAAATAAGTAAAATATTAGTTATGCTAGTCTGGCCACTGCTACTCCTTCAGTACCTACCTCATTTGAAAACGTTGTCACTAGTCAGAACCAAGATCCATAGGTGTTTTGAATGAGGAATATGCTGTTAGATGTTGAAATTTGAAGTATGTGACACTAATGATATGTATGTATGGTAAGTTGCCTACAATAACGGACAACTTGAGCAGTCTGACGAAGAAATAGTTAGTTGTAAGAATGTGTCATATTGTTTGTATATAAAATGCATTGTTAAATATATTAATCATATATAATTCTGCTGTG